>JACCPG010003932.1:0-15766 GCA_016069955.1 Drepana arcuata
AACGAAGCTATTATTCGTGTAACCAGCTGTATCCGCGGTAAGCCTAAGTTACTCCTTATTACATAAGCTATCTGCCAGTGAAAGTCCCGTCAAAATTGGTCTAGTCGTTTCAGAGATTAGCCGGAACAGACAGACAAACAAAAAATAAAAGAATTTGTATTTTGGTATATGTACCGTGTATACATCCGTACGTTAAGTAAAAAGTGGTTATTTTAATATTACAAACAGACACTCCGATTGTATTTATTCGTATAGATTTTCTTATATAAAAAGATGATCTTGCAAGGTGTTTTTCTGACGAGATGATGATGATAATACCTATATATATTTAAGTAGAATTAGTAAATAATATTTATTTTCATAAAGCTGTGCTTATGTACTTAGTCGTTCACGGAAGGTTGCAGATTCAAACCCCGACCCACCCATTCGTATGTTCGGACCTTGAGTATCACTCCACGGGCTTTACAGTGAATGAAGTACAGAAACGCCTATAAGATGATTATAATGTAATAATATATCCTCACGCCTTCCCACAAGGGTCCCCGAAGGGGTAGGCAGAGTGTATAGGTAATACCCACACACTAATTATAATATACATAATTATAATTATAATTATTATAATGTACATGAATTTAATGCGGACGACACCGCGGTGCATAGGTAGTAATGTTTAAAAACAAACTCATTTAATACTACAGATTAAAAAAATACTTCTTATCTGTAAATAATTAGAAGTTACTAAGACAGAGAGTAAGAAGCATGTACGTTAGTACAACTCGGATTTAACTGAGATTTAGCATTAATTGCTCGTGAGCATTACAAATGGAACTTGCCTGCATCACACAGCATCCTTACTGCCTCATTATCTCACAATTATCTTTATGTAATCTTAGCTTTATGTACATAGAAGTTAATATTCTTTCTCACAACAATTCAATGCCATTGTCAGTTGATGGCAAAGTTTTTGCTGTATTGAAAACATTAATAGTCTATACGAGTGACACCCTTGATCCCTTTCGCACCAATTTTTTTTTTTTTTTTTTATTACAGTCAATAAATAGGTAAATAAATACCTGGGACAATTCCACACAAATTGACCCAGTCCCAATTTAAGCAAAGCTTGTGTTATGGTAACTAGACAACGATATATTTACTTATATAGATAGATATATACCTAAATACATAGTCAATAGAATAGTAACAGCTAAAAGCCAACACGTGCATACCTTTAAAGTATATACTAAGAACAAATTGAGACATAGATTACAAAGTTTAAAACGAATGAGATAAATATAATAATAATAATAATATATCCTCACGCCTTCCCACAAGGGTCCCCGAAGGGGTAGGCAGAGGTGTATAGGTAATACCCACACACCCACTTTCCGCCAGAGGTATATTAGGTGCTAACGTGACAGATGGCGATTCCATCGCCGTTACTCAAGCACGACTATACATACGCCTTTGAATTTCTTCTCAGACGTATGCCGGTTTCCTCTTGATGTTTTCCTTCACCGTAAAGCTCGTGGTGTGACTAATCACTGTACTTAAGTTCAGAAAAAACTCATTGGTACAGTCGGGATTCGAACTTGCGACCTTTGCGTCGCAGGCTGCTCGAACCACTCGGCCACCACGGCTTTTGCCTTTATAATCATGTCATCGCCATGCAATTGATAGCGTGAGCGTGAACAGAAAAGGTTTTTGCCTAGGGGGCTAGGGTTCTAGGCGTCCCATCGGCGGCGGTAACTGCTTACCATCAGGCAGACGGTATTGTTGTTTTGTCACCGTAATAACTGTCGTCGATTTCCCAAACGTGTGACAAGGTCCTGTCTCCGGCTACCTTGAGCTACATCATCTTATTCGCACATCGCCACACTCCAAACACTCTTTGCATGTGACATTGGCTTGTATTAACAATTGTTACGACACTGACAAAACACTTTTGTTGCGTACTAAACTATGTGTTCTTCACTTTACTTTATTGTTGATGTAAATTGTTTTTTTAACCATGTACTGTCGGTCTAGAGAGAACCTTTTTTTATTCAACAAGAGTGGTAAACAAGCCTACGTCCCGCCTGATGGAAAGCGGTTGCCTTAGACTATTTACGCTCACGATACATAGTATCACTTGCGTGTTGCCACTCTGTGTTCGGAAAGTTATAGTTACCCCAAGGAGGTTATAGTCACTATTGGAAACCTTATTCACCGCGTAGAAACACAACACAAAAAAAATGTGCTACTTGGCTACGGACTTCTATTAGGTGGAGGTCCTGCCCCAGTTCCAAATTCGAACTGGTAACCCGTTATGTCGTACCTCTCTTAAAACTGCCGCTCTACTCTCTCTGCCTATCCCGTAAAGTACTCTGCATGCTCATACATATGTTTGTATTTGTCGAAGTCACAGGTAACAGGTGCACAACAAATGCACTATCGCCATGTGTGTCCCGCACCTTAGCGCCGACCACAAAAACTGGCCCACTTTATGGTCGTTGACCACAACAGCAGCTCGCCACCAACTTGATACACACTCGTACAAGTGCTAATATCCGGCCTGATACAGATATCTAGGCGTTTAAATAAATGGCTGGGTTTGTTTACGTAATGTCGAGCTGACTAGCTCAGTCTGTCATTTAGATAATATGGATGAAGATTTGTCACACCACGAGCTTTACGGTGAAGGGAAACATCGAGAGGAAACCTGCATACGTCTGAGAAGAAATTCAAAGGCGAATGTTTACTGACTGACTTACATCGCACTGTATTTCTTTTTAAGTAAAATATGGAAAGACCGTTGTGTCAGTGGGCGGGCTGCCTTGTTGGAATTATTAATGATCTAGTTTCAGACATTACGCCTTTTTTGTCACATTTAAACCTCTAGATGTTTGTCTGACACGTGTTTTATTGTTTGAAGATAGAGTTGTCGGTTATTCCTTAAAAGAGTCAACTCTTCCCAGGAAAAATCACGATTCTAACCCGGAAGAGCGAGTGGTAGATAGTCTGGTCATCATAAATGCTTAGAGCTTCCTGGACTCCCTACGACAACTTAAAAATAATATTAGAGCCTTTCAGAAAACAAGAAAAAAGGAGCTTTGCTTTTTGTGTACAGATTTTAGTAACGTAAAGAGTACTCGAAACCGACGAGCATGTATGTACAGAGTACAGACTGTATAAGTACTCTCTGTCTACTCCGTTAAGGATTCGGCGTGATGATATGTATGTATGGAAAAAAATATGAAAAATTAATTATATCTATCTATGAATTAAGTTATAAAATTAAAACAACTGTGCATATATTTGATCACGGCGCCGAGGTAGGTAGAGAGAGTAGAGCGCCAATTCTCTCTATTCTCTATCTCTCCTCTTCGCTTCGTCCACATTCATTAGTCTCTTCATTCAGGATCGCTGGTTTCGAGTACTCCTTAGGTTCCCATCCTTGGGTGTCCGATCGGTTTGATTTAGGTAGTTGGAACGTGGCGCCTACTCTTTGTGCCTACCCTTTGAGGGACTCGACTTATTGATATCAATATGTATCTACAAACATATCATATTATGTCAGATTTGTTATTAAGTAGCTTCTTCGGTACCTTAATATCAGTCCTTACCAAAACGATATTTTCCGAACAAGTGGTATTTCATACGATCATTTCAAAAATCGAACCCAAATGTCAGTTGCGAAGGCTCAATGTGCCATAAACGGTGGGAACCCAGTCACAATTTTGACGTATTAACATTCTTATTTAGATGTTAATAAGATCAGATTAGATAACTAATAATAGTCTTATCAAGTATTATGAACTAGGTAGACGATAACATACTCTCTGTACGTAGGTCTTGATGGGATTTTTTTATCACTACATACTCGCTAGTATGGCAATGTAATGAGAATATGACAATATAACACGACTTAAGCTGAGATTATATCACAACTAACTGCGCCCCGCGGTTGCACCCACGTATTTTTTTCTGTTATAATGAAAGGGTAGGCTAAAATGTATAGGTTGGGCAATGGACTCGTCATCTGTCACGTTGGCACCTAAAATATATCTCTGGTGGAAACTGGGCTTTGAAACTACATACATATATAAATATGCCATCCACAAAGACGCGCCCCACTTCTTCCCTATAGTGAATAGTGCAAGTGTGCAACCTTCCACTGGAGTATTATCGGTACACACACACACACACACACTGATTACTATGAATGGACTCAGTTTATACTCCCGGCATCCCGCGACAACCTCGACCGAAATTGGTGGGGCGCGTCTTCGTGGATCGCCCTATCTCTGTCTGCCTACCGTATAAAATGATTTGCGGTGAACAATCATTGTGAAGAAAGCGTAATATATACATATATTAAGATGCCGAATCTATTTCTGCCAATCAAGCGCAAGTCTGCGGTTCGTCACGATGTTTGACGACCACAAAGTTCGAGGTGCGCCAAATTACTATACTTAAACTTATAAAAATTCACTCGGACACTGTGGTCGGCCGTGTGGTCACTTACCACACGGCCACGCTGTAATTAATATCTGTCAAACAGGGGGTACCGTTAGAGTGACTCAACGTATAAACTTCGTCTTGGGAACCTTTAGTGAGGTAAATAGGCATTAAATTCAATTCTTTATTGCTTTTGCAGCTCATACATACTTAATACAAGAATATTTAGATGATAAATTTAAACAATAAACAATACTTAGGTATTGTTTATCACTTATTCACCATGTATTATACGATAGATATATATTTTATTATTAAACATATAGTTGTTGTCATTAGGTATAGGGACTCGCCATCTGTCACGTTGGCACCTAATATACCTCTGGCGGAAAGTGGGTGTGTGGGTATTACCCATACACCTCTGCCCACCCTTTTGGGGACCCTTGTGGGAAGGCGTGAGGATATTTTTTTTAATATTTTTTTTTAGTTCTCTCTGAGCTTACCTACGTCTTTTGGGTCGTCCATATTTGTTTCTAAACAAAACTTCAATTACTCACCCGTTCTCAATGTTTCCACTTTCGCAACCAATAGAATTCAAAGATTAATACGTCATCGATCAATTACTATGCAGTCATAGATATATCGATGATTCAACACTTCAAATAATTTCGAACGATAAGATTAAAATTAGTTACTAAACATTTAAATCATTATACATACACATCTCTGCCTACTTTAAAGCAGGTTTTCAATTCATCCGAGATGAACGCATGCAATGGCGAGCCTGCAATAGTTCACAGACATGAAATATCTTGAACTTGAAACACTGGATGAAATTCAGTCGGTCTATCTGTGCAAGAAGAGGCAGAGGAAGGCCGCGTTCCAACTACCTGGATCAAATCGATCGGACGCTCAAGAACGGGAACGTTAAGAGTACTCGAAACCGACGAGCATGTATGAAGAGACTGATAAATGTGGACGAAGCGAAAGAGGTATGTTAGTCTAGAGAGAACTGGCGCTCTATACTCTCTGCCTACCCCGTTAGGGAATCGGCGTGATATGTATGTATGTATGTATGTATGGAACACCTGCTCATGCTTAACATGAAAATGAAAACATGAAGCAATGATGTTTTCCTTCACTTCAAAAAAAAAAAAAAATTCACTGTAAAGCTCGCGGTTTGACTAATCACTGTACTTAAAATCAATAAAACTCATTGGTTTCAAAACATAGTCGGGATTCGAACGTGCAATATTCGTGTTGCAACCACTCGGCCACCACGGCTTAATTAATAAATGTTATTAAACTCGCATAGCCCAGTCATTAATAATATTAACTCATATCATAAATCACTTTCCTCAAATACAAATTGAATTCTCGTAATAGCACTAAAAGTCAGTCAAAATTGACTCCACTTAAACTTAATACGCCCCTGGTTATTTCTTAAATATTCACTAAATATAGATTGATACATACAGACGAACATTTCAGTGCGATGTATAGAGTAATTATACTACGTAGAAGGGAAGTAGTGTCTGGAATAACAAAAGTACCTACATCGTGCTTGTCCCCTTGAGGCTCGGAACTTATACTAGCTGTGCCCGCGACTTCGTCCGCGTGGAATAGTGACTTTGGGCAGCATTTTTGGATATATGTTTTGCTTTATTATGGATATGTTAAGTGACTTTTGAGAGTCAGAGAGGTAGGGCATAACGGGTTTCCCGTTCGAATTTAGTCCATAGCCAAATAACAATTTTTTTCTTGTTATGTTCCTGCGCGATGATAAAGGTTTTGCTTTGTAAATCTGTTTCGTCAATCTTTCTTCACTCAGCCTTTCTATGTGTCCAAACCAACGTAACATGCCTTTCTTCATCTTTACAATCACGCCCTCATTCACGCCAGTTGATTTGCGAATCTCTTCATTGCGGATTCGATCTAATATCGTTACTCCGCACATTTTTCGAAGAGATCGCATCTCGACTGCATTCAACCTATTTTCATCCTTCCATTATAACAACTAATAAATAAACAAAATTAAAAAAATGGGACTTCCCTCTGGATTGGTCCCATTATACTGCCAACACAGTATAACTCTAATATTGGCAATTCGCAAGTGATAATTCGCTATCGTGAGCGTAGGCTACGGTAACCACTTCCCTTCAGTTGGGCCATATGCTTCATTTCCACTCTTGTTGTATAAACTCATCTCGCCATCTGTCACGTTGGCACCTAATATACATCTGGCGGAGAGTGGGTGTGTGGGTATTACCCATACACCTCTGCCTACCCCTTCGGGGACCCTTGTGGGAAGGCATGAGGATATTTATTTTTATTTATCTATATATACAAAGGTGTTAGTTACTTTTTATTGATGGGCTCACACTAATTGAATATATTACAATAAAATTAATTAGATACGCCATTATGCGCGTGTTCATTCATGTATTTATCTGTTATAAATATGTATTGATTGCCTATCTGCTATTAAGTCCTGACACTAATGTCTTTGAATCCTAATGTATTGGTCTAACCGCGTTCAATGTTTGCTTAGTATTGTTGCAGTTGCAATATTGAGATGCATTTAAGTACGTTATTTTTAAGGATGGCAACATGGTGTAGTAATTTTATTGTTGACTTAGAGCGACCGGAAACATTAGACTAGGTATACATTTTTAATTAACAATTAGATTTTATTTAGCAATGGCATTTTTTTTGACATAACTAGAGTGGCAAACAAGCTTATGGGCCCACCTGATGGAAAACGGTTACCGCAGCCTATTTACGCTTACAATACCGAAGTATCACTTGCGCGTTGCCACTCTGTGTTCGGAGTAATACTCTGTTGGCCGCACAATCAAATGTGACTAATCCCTCTGCTGCCAACACAATATACCAATCCTCCCCCCTCCCAAAGGAGCTCATTACTGGAAACCTTATTCACCGCGTAGGAACACAACACAAAACATTGTGTTATTTGGCTACGGACTTCTATAAGGTGGAGGTCCTGCCCCAGTCGGGCAGCTCCAAATTCGAACGGGAATACCGTTATGCCCTACCTCTCTTGCTTGGGAGGACGACAGTGAATTGAAATACTAGGCAATATAGAGAAACTAATGAGTATCCTTGATGAGACTGATGAATGATGATGATGACTGATGAACTTACAGACCTTTATCTACAATAAAGGTCTGTATATATATATATCCTCACGCCTTCCCACAAGGGTCCCCGAAGGGGTAGGCAGAGGTGTATAGGTAATACCCACACACCCACTTTCCGCCAGGTCTGTAAGTTCAGAGAATATTGTTACTCTCTTTACACCGTTAGGGGTCTTCCTCAAGGATCTCCGAAACGGTAGGCAGAAGTATTTAGTACGCACTCTCTGCCGGAGATATATTTTAAGTGCCAACGTCAAATGGTGAGTTAATCGGCGTTTATCAATCACGACTTCAATACGTCTTAGTAAATATTTTCAAACATTATGCAGGTTTCCTCTCGATGTTTTCCTTCACCGTCGAGCTACGTGGTGTGACTAATAATTATATGTATGTGTGACTTAATACATAGATAAAATAATACCACCCAGAGATGAAGCAAATTAAACAAAAAAACCTTACTTTGAAAATCCATCCAGCCATTTAAGGCAGGTATAGGAGATAACAAACAGATCTACATACGTATTATCTACATATATACTCGTACACAGAAATACATTAGCCTCGTTCTTAGGATAGCCTGTTGTAATTCCATCGTTGCCGTAAATTTGGAGACATGTCCCTGTTATGGACGAATTTAACGGACGAACGGATCATCATATCTACAGTTTATACTATAGTAAAATTTGGGTCCCATCTTGGTTATTTCACGTCACGTGATCATTAGATAAAATCGTAGTCTTTCACGGGGTAGGCAGAAAAGTATCAATTTTTTTCCGCCATACCTCATTCGCGTCATTAATATCACAAGTCTCTTCATAATTACTAGCTGATTTCTAATAGTCTACACGTTCCCATCCTTGTGTGTCCGAACGATTTGATGTAGGTAGGTAATTAGAAGTGGTTTTTCTCTTCCTCTGCATGTTTATGTCTTTCGTCAATCTTTCTTCACATGTATAATATTATCATTAGTTATTTCGCGTTTTGAATGTAATGTCGCTTCTGCCCGTTCACTCTTCGCCTAAATATAGAGCGGTTAATTCAAGTTGTGAGTAATACAGCTCATAATGTATGACGAATTGCATCGGGACTCTTAATCCAGCGGTTTACGGACACATCGAGCTATGACACGTTGGATGCGCCTAAGACTATATTTTCGTTAATCCTATTAATATTATAAATGCGAAGTGTGAAGATATATATTATTAAATTAACGCTAAACGATCAAAATAAGGCTAAAAGGAATTGTATGAAATTTTAGGTTATGTTTGTTTTCAGAAAAATCACTTATTATTGAAATCATATTTTGCGCAGGTGAAGCGAAATACCAGTGATAGAATCATTACAAGATCCCTAAATCTATATGCGTTTCCTGCTTTGATAATACAAATGATGATAAACAATGAGATCTTCTGTTAATCCTATTAACGGTTTATTTAGAAATATATCATTGCAATGTAGTGTGACTAATCACTGTACTTAAGTTCAGAAAAACTCATTGGTACAGTCGAGCTTTGTGTTGCACTCGAACAACTCAAACAACTCTGCCACCACGGCATGGCATTTAACGAATATACCTTTGTTAATTTTCGTAGCTCTATGGCAGACGTACGAGCGTTGACCCCGCGATGCGCAGGATTTGTGCAAACATTTGTTGAAAAATGGGTCGCGCTCTATTGAGGAAACCACGAGTGGCACTATTCAATAGCCACTGTTAACTCTACGAACTATCAAATCATCGTTTTCGCACCTCTTACCAACACCATTGCCATTGACCGGTAGGGATGTTACGTATGTACGGAGCGGAAGAAAAGATGTTATTCAGGTATATATAACACTGGTTTATTGACAATCGCGCGCATATGCACCAAAAGCCCGCCAAAACAAATCGCTGACAGCTGTCATTGTAAGTGATCGCGCCAAACCGAAACTCACTGACAGCTGTCAGGCAAGACAGTATACACATCGCGGGAACTTCATCCTCATACCTTGCAAACACAAAGGTATCGCGGATTCAAGGGCTTCCTTCCGCAAACGCTCAGGCTATGCAATTAGCTTCCCCTTGAGGTTTCCCTGAATAATGCACCATAGAGCTCTTCAAGAAGGGAATGAAAGAATAACAAAGAAAGAAGTACAAAGATTCCTACCTTCCACTTTCGTAAGTCGAAAGTTACGAAAGTCGAAAACCGCTTAATATGAGGACCGCATGATTTTAGCATATTGCGATAACTATGTTGGTTTAAAAATAGCATTATAATTCGGTGTAAGAACGCGCCATTATCGGGAAGGTCGTCTGTTATCAATGTTATCAATGTTACGCTTATAATGCGCCGATTGTAATCAGTATTAGGCGAGTATAATGCTGCTAGCACATTCATAAGCGTAGGGTATTTTTTTTAATACCCTAATAATAGAGCCGTGGTGGCCGAGTGGTTCGAGCAGTTGCCTGCGACGCAAAGGTCGCAAGTTCGAATCCCGACTGTACCAATGAGTTTTTCTGAACTTAAGTACAGTGATTAGTCACACCACGTACTTATATAGGTAGATATATATATATATATATATCTACCTATATAAGTATGAATATCGTTGTCTGGATTTCGCTTCATCTTTGCTTAGTTTGGGACTGGTAATTTGAGTGGAATTGTCCTAAGGTATCTGTATCATTTTATCTCGAGCAAAAAGAGGGGTTTGAGGGGCCCTACCCCTTTGCGGACTCCGAGGTATTACAAACACAGGCGGCGGTTACCACTTACCATTGTGGGAATCAAAAGCATTTCAAACCCTTACGATACCGAAGTATCACTTGCGCGTTGCCACTCTGTTTTCGGAGAGTTATACTGTGTTGGTAGCACAATGGGACTTATCCCTATGCTGCCAACACAATATAACAACCACCCCCTCCCCAAGGAGCTCATTACTGGAAACCTTATTCACCGCGTAGGAACACAACACAAAATATTGTGTTATTTGGCTACGGACTTCTATAAGGTGGAGGTCCTGCCCCAGTCGGGCAGCTCCAAATTCGAGCGGGAAACCCGTTATGCTCTACCTCTCTTAAACCTCTCTCTTCCTTTTGCCGTAGTCAAGTAAAATAACAAACGCATTGTGTCCCTGGCTTTACAAGTGTTAGAGAAAGGATTTGCAAAGACATTGTACTTAATGAGTGTTTTAGTATCGATAAGATATAGTAGAAATTGTTTTTATTAATGTGACTAATATTTCTTATAAGCTAATGTGTTTATTTAAATACTGTTACGATTCGTATGGTTCGTCACGTACTTAAAACGTTTTTTCGTGTTGGTGGGCGGAGGTTGAACTTTGAAGTCTCTGCTACACTCTCTAGGGAAAAGCTTAACGAGTTGGTTCCACAGCCTGGGCGTTGCAGAAGGAAACTCCTTTTGCTTCATATTTATATATATACTAGCAGACTCGGTTTTTCGAGCAGTTGCCTACGACGCAAAGGTCGCAAGTTCGAATCCGGACTGTACCAATGAGTTTTTCTAAACTTAAATACAGTGATTAGTCACACCACGAGCTTTACGGTGAAGGAAAACATCGAGAGGAAACCTGCATACGTCTGTGAAGAAATTCAAAGGCGTATGTATAGTCGTGCTTGAGTAACGGCGATGGACTCGCCATCTGTCACGTTGGCACCTAATATACCTCTGGCGGAAAGTGGGTGTGTGGGTATTACCTATACACCTCTGCCTACCCCTTCGGGGACCCTTGTGGGAAGGCGTGAGGATATATTATATTATTATTACATTGTAAATAAATAAATACTTACTCAATCCAGTCAACAGATATCGCCCTCTGTTAGAATCGTTTGGAGCTAACATATAATTGTGACTGTCAAATAATAGACAAATATTTTTCAATAAAATAATATTGCGATTATAAATTGTATGTAAGCTATCCTATCTTTAAAGTTGGATCAAACTGCACACGGTGTGTAAATTTTATTGACATCGGTTAAGTAGTTAGGAGTCCATCGCGGACAAACAACGTGACGCGTGGGACTTGATTTCTCCAGAGAAATATTTTAGGAAAGTGGGTGTATTGGGTGGGTGTACACCTCTGCCTACCCCTTCAGGCACCCTTGTGGGAAGGCGTGAGGATATATTATATTGTTATTACATATAGGTACAATACACAAAGTTTACATCTACGTGAATAATTCAGTATTTTCTATGCAATACCATAACCATTCAAAACTCGCGTATGAGTATTGTGAATTCCCGTAAAATATGGTTGCCATAGCCACAGAAGGCTCGCACACCGCAGCCGTTCTCGTGCGGTTCATGCCTGTTTTATTAAAACTTATGAATTGCTAGTTATATAACAGGAAACACATCACCAATACACGTGGCCCCTCTCTGCTAACAATACTGTGGTTAACGTAGATCTTCTTATAGTGGACTTACCAACAAGTCTAGCAAGGCCCCCTTTTGTTTTAGACAAATTACATGCTTTAAAAGGTCTGGTAGATTTGTTCTGTAACTTCTGTGAGGTATGTGCATAACTTACAATGATATTATTAATAAAAAAACGTAAATGATCCTGCTGTCACTTGTTACTTCTGTTCGTTAGATCGAGATTGGTTTATTATACGTAAAGCGTAATATAATAAGACATACATACATACATATAATCACGCCTCTTTCCTGCATGGGTAGGCAGAGACCACTTCTTTTATATAATAAGGCAGATCGTACTAATATTATAGTTGGGAAATTTGTGAGTGTGTATGGAAATTTAATAATATATTTCCTCACGCCTTTCCACAAGGGTCCCCGAAGGGGTAGGCAGAGGGGTATAGGTAATACCCACACACCCACTTTCCGCCAGAGGTATATTAGGTGCCAACGTGAAAGATGGCGAGTCCATCGCCGTTACTCAAGCACGACTATACATACGCCTTTGAATTTCTTCTCAGACGCATGCAGGTTTCCTCTCGATGTTTTCCTTCACCGTAAAGCTCGTGGTGTGACTAATCACTGTACTTAAGTTCAGAAAAACTTATTGGTACAGTCGGGATTCGAACTTGCGACCTCTGCGTCGCAGACAACTGCTCGAACCACTCGGCCACCACGGCTCTTTAGGTCTTATGGAAATTTGTTACTTAAATCACGCCAGAACAGTGGAACGGAATTGAATGAAATTCGGCACAGATATAATAGATCACTAGCGGCCCGTCCCGGCTTCGCACATTCGGGTGGACATTCATTTTTTAAACATTTTGCCATAATTTTTTTTCCTGGAATTAAATCCTATACTAATCAATGATAATGTAGCATTCAAATGGTGAAAGAATTTTTAAAATCGGTCCCGTACTTTTTGAGCCAATTCCTTACAAACATACTTACATACAGATCTTTCCTATTTATAATATTAGTATAGATTTTATACCTGTAGAAACTATCAATCATATCAAAATTACGCCGTGAAGCCGGGGGACACAGCTAATACAATAAAATATATAAAACTCGACCAATTTTCTTAAGAAATATTTTATGTGCCAACACTACACATAGGTACACCTTTGAATGTCTTCTATCAATGTTTTCCTTCAGCGTAAAGTACGTGGTGTGACTAACCATTGTACGTAAGTTAAGAAAAACTTATTGGTACAGTCGGTATTTGAATTTTTAATCCTTGTATTGCAGGCATCACGAATCAATCACCATACTTAATAAAAAATATCATTATTAAAAAAAGTTATGATAATAGAAGGTTTCGTCACAACGATATTCTTGATACTTGATGACAAGAGAACCTATACTTTGATACCCTCAATCAAATATATTGAACTTTCAATTCTATATTTGGTGTTGGAGTTAATGGTGGACCTTGTGGAGGTGCCCTTACGACTTATATGGGTGCTGACTAAAGGGGCAATGGAATTTTATGATTTGAATGTTCAAGGTTACTTTAAAGTGACCAAAGTAGGCTTGTAGCGGCCTTTAATGCTCAGAGGAGAGTGCTTGCATCTCCTTATGTAATATATCTAGATGTGCCCTACGGTTTCACACGCGTAAAACTAGTTTTAGTGTGCTTTTTTATATAACTAGAGTGACAACCAGCATACAGCCCACCCGATGGGAAAAGGTTACCGCAGCCTATTTACGCTTACAATACCGAAGTATCACTTGCGCGTTGCCACTCTGTGTTCGGAGAGTTATACTATGTTGGCATAATGGGACTAATCCCTCTGCTGCTACCGCAATATAACAATCCTCCCCCCTCCCCAAGAAGCTCATTACTGGAAACCTTATTCACCGCGTAGGAACACAACACAAAACATTGTGTTATTTGGCTACGGACTTCTATAAGGTGGAGGTCCTGCCCCAGTCGGGCCGCTCCATCCAATTCGAACGGGAAACCCGTTATGCCCTACCTCTCTTAAATTTTTTTTTGCTGAAATAATAATAATAATATATCCTCACGCCTTCCCACAAGGGTCCCCGAAGGGGTAGGCAGAGGTGTATAGGTAATACCCACACAACCACTTTCCGCCAGAGGTATATTAGGTGCCAACGTGACAGATGGCGAGTCCATCGCCGTTACTCAAGCACAACTATTACATACGCCTTTTGAATTTCTTCTCAGACGTATGCAGGTTTCCTCTCGATGTTTTCCTTCACCGTAAAGCTCGTGGTGTGACAAATCATTGTACTTAAGTTCAGAAAAACTTATTGGTACAATCGGGATTCGAACTTGCGACCTTTGCGTCGCTGGCAACTGCTCGAACCACTCGGCCACCACGGCTTCGTTCTGATCGAGCAAGAATCAATTAAGGAAAACATTTAAAAGCAACAGAAGAAGAAGTCTGAAAGAAATCCAGACGTACGTGCATGGTGCTTGAGTATCGCCGTTCGTCACTTTGGTATGTATGGCGTATCTATATATCTTCGGCGAAAAGTGGGTTCTTTCACTTATGCCTCCCCTTCCGAGAACCGCGTGTGAATGAACTTGTCCTGAAGCAATTCAGGCGACTACTGACACCACTCCCCACAGCAGATTAGTCTATTATTTTTCATCCTCATATCATCACGCCGGGTACCTAACGGGGTAGGCACAGAGTATAGAGCGCCAGTTCTCTCTAGGCTTATATACCTCTTTCGCTTACTATTATTATATTTCAAGTGTGATAATATCTCCATAATCTGTAATTTTTTTTATTGTTACAGTTGCGGTGAAGCTGCCAGTCCAGGTATGAGTCTCTTAATAAATTTATTTTGGAAATCTTAGTAAAAATTACCCTCTACGTCAGAGCGTCTGAATCACTACCGAAATATGGCAACAAGACACTATCAACATACCATCCCTTGTTATGAAGCCATGCCCACTAGAGGGAAAAACAACTTGTTGCTCAGCCGATAGGTATATACACATTCTTCATCATCATCATCAGCCCACACTAGTCCACTGCTGGACATAGGCTTCCCCCAATGAGCGCCATAGGGCCTTGTCTTCAGTCTGCCACATCCAGCATCTGCCAGGATTACACATGATCAAATCGGTGACAGATTAGACCCGTCGAATGACAGACCGATCGCTATCAAGTCTCTAAAATTATGGAACAAGTGATCAACACGCAGCTTCTGAGATATTTTTGTGTGAGATGCTCGCAACGTTATTCGGTGTCCGCGTATCCGATAAATGATGGGATGCTGATCAAACGTCCACAATATTGCACGTAGGCATAGCAACCTTCGGTAGCGTGCGATGTTTACATAATTGTTACTAAACATCCCGAAATATGATGTTATTACCCAACGAACTTTTCCCACGAGTCGGCGTGGGCGCGCACAATTATTGGTTGTGTCAAATTTTTGCCATCGAGTGCACTCCACGTCGAAACAAGTGGAATGAAAAGAGAAAGTGTACATTTTTATTTGGCTAATGTATCTAGTGTTGTATTACCAAAAATACGTAATTTGTATGTTTACCATATTAGCCAACTTTGATACAAGAGGGCGTTATGTATTTACACTTTCGCGCTTTCTTATAAGGACGATGGTGTAGGCAGATGTGTATAGATAGTGCCATCAACGAAGACGCGCTCCACCAATTTCTAGTCAAGGGGGTCGCAGGGGAGTCTGACCCGAGTGTATTAATTGTAGTGTGCGTGTGCACTCATAGGTAATCAGTGTGTACTGATGATACTC
>JACCPG010003935.1:0-51609 GCA_016069955.1 Drepana arcuata
AAAGGTCGCAAGTTCGAATCCCGACTGTACCAATGAGTTTTTCTGAACTTAAGTACAGTGATTAGTCACACCACGAGCTGAACGGTGAAGGAAAACATCGAGAGGAAACCTGCATACGTCTGAGAAGAAATCAAAGGCGTATGTATAGTCGTGCTTGAGTAACGGCGATGGACTCGCCATCTGTCACGTTGGCACCTAATATACCTCTGGCGGAAAGTGGGTGTGTGGGTATTACCTATACACCTCTGCCTACCCCTTCGGGGACCCTTGTGGGAAGGCGTGAGGATATATTATTCAATGCTGCGAGCATGTATGAAGAGATTAATGAATGTGGATGAAGAGATCTGTAAGTCTAGAGAGAATTGGCGCTCTCTACCTACCTCGTGAGGGACTCGTAGTGATGGTATGAATGAGAAGAGAGAAGAGACTGATAAATTTGGACGAAGCGAAATAGATTTGTAAGTCTAGAGCCTCATCAATATTACTTTCGGTTAATTAATGCGAATGTATGTAACTTCATTTGCAGTAAAAATATTTGACCATATTAACAAATTGCAATAGAATAAGTACCGTAGATTTTTTTTTATCTAGTTTTAATTTTGATTTCAACGCAACTTTATAATCGAACTGGCTACCCATCCATCCAAGCCACTGAATCACTCCGGTGAAGTTATCGTGAATATTAATTACCATATATTAAGTTAACGTTTTAAACAGCCCGCTGTAATCGATCAATCAATGAGATTAAGCCCTCTTTGCGGTTTGGAAATTGATGGGTGACCGCCATTTATCTTTTTAAGATGGCTTCGCTATTTGACTTGTGAGATGCAATTATGATAAGGGAGTTTTATTTGCATACTAGCTACGGCTCGCTACTTTGTCTACGTGGTCTTTGGAATAGAAACACTAAGTTCAAGACATGCATTTCATACAAAAATCATACTACTTATTTATAACAAAAAAAATACAAAATACAGTCCTTATATATATCCTCACGCCTTCCCACAAGGGTCCCCGAAGGGGTAGGTAGAGGTGTATAGGTAATACCCACATAATCATAGTGGTTGGAACTTCTCCCTCTACTTCTTCATCAGCCTTTGTGGTTGCCATAGTGGTTGGAATTTCTCCTCAGCCTTTCGCATTGTATATATTTTTAATCAACCTATCTTCACTCATGTCTTTACAAGTTAAATTAAATTGACGTTATCGAAAGATCAACAAGACGCGTTGATGTCTTTTGTATGAAAACGTAATTATTATTAATAAAAAAATATACTATTATTATTATTATTATATAAAATATACATGTGCCTTATACACTTCCTCCTCCATACACCTCATACACAATTTGTAGATTCGAAACTTGACTGTAACTCAGTTTAAGGAACTTTTTAAGCTTTAAAATGAGAGATATATTAATATAAATGTTTGTACAACCTTTACGCATATAATTTTCATGTTAGGGGGTAGGCAGAGGTGTAACACGCAGATGCTCACGTCATCACTATGCATTGTAAGTTAGTAGTATGATAAATCACTGTACCTAAGTAGAAAGCTCAATATTTAAGCTCGAGGTTGAAATTGCATTCAATTATAGATTTAATGCATTCGTATTTAAGGATCAACATCATTTGCTCTGGTGCAAGGGTCGTGTGACGTCACACAAACAATTAATCCTACCCCAAAAAGGTCACGCCTCGAGAATGATCTAATAAAAATCATTATCACCCCATTCCATGCCTCGGAGCCACCCCTCTATTTAACCCAAGCACCCATTAAGTTATTTTGCTACAAAAAGGACTTAATTCACAGGAAGCAAAAAGTTATAATAATAATATATCCTCACGCCTTCCCACAAGGGTCCCCGAAGGGGTAGGCAGAGGTGTATAGGTAATACCCACACACCCACTTTCCGCCAGAGGTATATTAGGTGCAACGTGACAGATGGCGAGTCCATCGCCGTTACTCAAGCACGACTATACATACGCCTTTGAATTTCTTCTCAGACGTATGCAGGTTTCCTCTCGATGTTTTCCTTCACCGTAAAGCTCGTGGTGTGACTCATCACTGTACTTAAGTTCAGAAAAAACTCATTGGTTCAGTCGGGATTCGAACTTGCGACCTTTGCGTCGCAGGCAACTGCTCGAACCACTCGGCCACCACGGCTCAGCAAACAGTTTATATTTATAAATAAACCTGCATACGTCTGAGAAGCAATTCAAAGGCGTATGTACAGTCGTGCTTGAGTAACGGCGACGGATTCGCCATCTGTCACGTTGGTACCTAAAATATATCTCTGGCTGAAAGTGGGTGGGTGGGGGGCTACTTATACACCTTTGCCTACCCCTTCGGGAACCTTTACCCTTACCTAGAAAGTACCCACTTTCCGCCAGATATATATTGTGCCAACGCACCAGATGGCGAGTCCATCGCCGTTACTCAAGCATGACTATACATACGCCTTTGAATTGCTTCTCAGACGTATGCAGGTTTCCTCACGATGTTTTCCTTCACCGTAAAGCTCATGATGTGACTCATGATGAACTTCCCAACTTTGTATCGCAGGCAACTACTCGAACCACTCGGCCACCACGGCTCTTCGTTTCGTTAAGGTGTTTGTGCTTTAACAAATTAAGTGAATAAAATTGTAAGCGAATGCTAAAAGTAACGTTTTCTCTCACGAATTCTCATACATCGTTCAGTTTACTCAAACGTATGCAGGTTTCCTCGCAATTTATTTATTTATTTATTTCAATAAAAACATAAGTTAACAGCCCTGAGCCAAAACACTTACATTTTAAATATTTACATTTGCAGTTACTTATTATATAATTATACACGAAGAAAAAATAAAATTTAAATAAACAATAAACTTATGTACTGTTTAAAAATTTTAAAATGCAACAGCTAATTTTAGAAGGGCGATCATGGAAGATATCCAGGTCCGTGTGCTGAGCGAGTAGCGAGTTGAGTAACGCCACTGCTCTAGGAGTAGGTGCAGCGGCAGCACGACGCGTGCGCACTCCCGGAGGCTCCGCGAACAGTCGTCTGTGCCGACGCGGACCATCCACGCCCTCACCATTTATCAGGAAACGACTCGGGACCGCTGCTAGGCCCACACGCTCCAACGCCTTGGGATTGTCCACTTTGTTCATCAGGAGGTGGTAGTAATGAATCAGGAGTTGAAACTTGCGTCTTAACTCCAATGTTTCCAGTCCCACCATCCCCAAGACGAACATCGATGGATATAGGTACGGATAGTATCCAAATATCTTTTTGTATAAAAAGCGAGCAAACTTCCTCTGGACACGCTCAATATGTAGGCCGTACTTATTTTCATGAGGGTCCTAAACCAAAGCGTTGTATTCAAGCTTACTACGAACAAACGCTTTATACAGAGTAATTGCAGCTTTGCAGCCGTTAAAATTAGATGATAGCCTCATTACAAACCCCAGAATTTTGTTGGCTTGTTTACATATATTTTCTATGTGGCAGTGAAAGTCAAGTCTCGAGTCTAATGTCAGTCCCAAGTCACGTATTTGGTCTACGCGCCCCAAAGGAGCTCCATCTATGTGGTAATTAAAATGTAGTGGGTTGCGTTTACGTGAGAATGTTATCACTTTGCATTTCGATGTATTGAAATGCATGTGATTCCGCTCACTCCACTCTACTACGGCCTCTATATCATTCTGTATAGCCATGCAGTCCTCGGGCCCCTTTATAGCCAGATACAGTTTCAAGTCATCTGCAAACAGTGAGCAGTGACAAGTCCTGACAGTCCCCGGCAAATCATTGATCATTATGACAAACAGAGTTGGTCCAAGTGTACTACCTTGACTTACACCCGATCTAGTGTAGTAGAGATCACACTCGTACCCTGATAGCCTTACGTACTGAGTGCGGTTTTCTAAGTATGACGCAAAAAAATGTAGGAGCTTAGGTGTAAAGCCCAATGATGCAAGCTTAGAGAGAAGAATGTCATTATCTACGATATCAAAAGCCTTTTGGAAATCAAAATAAGCGGTATCAATCTGATTACCTGCGTCCATCTCCATAGTTACGTAATCAACAAAATTAATATGACCAGTTGCTGTTGAACGAGCTGCCCTAAAACCATGCTGTTCGTCAACTAATTGCGCTTTGATCTGTTGCCTTATGCGCTTGTCAATAATGGATTCAAATAACTTACCGAGTACTGAAAGCACCGCTATTGGTCTCTGCAAAGTTACGTTATTCCCTGCACCACTTTTAGGGACTGGAGTTACTCGCGATGTTTTCCACCGTTGAGGGTATCTGGCTAACTCCAGAGATAGATTATAAATATACAATAATGGATCTTGTAGCACCGATAGGCAATCTTTTACTAGAAATGGAGGAATTTCATCGGGTCCAGCAGCAGCGTGGGGCTTAAGGTCTCGTAAGGCGAGCTTTAGCTCCTTGAGAGAGATGGATTTTATGGAGACATGAGTTGCATCATTGGCATAGTCGCGAGGTATGTTCCGCTGAGCTGCTTCAACATCCAAGATAGGGACATTTTTAAGGAAGACAGAGCTAAAATACGCACCAAATGCATCCGCAGCCTCTTGTTCCGTCACGATGCCATCATTATAAACATATTCACAACATTTATCTTTATTACTTCGACTGTTTTTAATATACTGCCAAAACTTTGTTGGGTCTTTATTTATATTTTGTTCAATCAACCTAATGTATCGGCCATACTCTGTTTTGATTAAGAATTGTTGAATTGTTGAATGATTAAGAATGTTTTCCTTCATCGTCTGATGACTAAGAAAGTTATGTTAAATCTCATGGAGTCGGGATTCAAATATCTCGCTGGACCGTTGTGTCCAAATCCCTTCCTTAAAAACAAAAACACAAATATTTTCTTTTAATTGACTCTGGCAACCCTCTGTAACAACACAACACTAACACTCACAATGGCAACATTGTATTAGAACCCAGTTGTTAACAGTAAAACATACCGTGTGAAATTTAACACACGGTGTCGACTCAATCCCCAATGTGTTGCAAAATAGTGAGGAGAGTTAGGTTGTGTTTGATTTGCTTGCATAATTGATAAATATTTAGGAGAAAATCTTCACGCCAAAATCAAAATCTTTTTATTTCACATAGGCCCAGATGGGCACTTATAAAACGTCAAAAAAGAAGCACGCTTTGGGTTGGTCGCTTCCATGGAGAAGAACCGGCAAGAAACTCCATGGTTACTCATTTCAAATCATTAGGCATATACAATAACAATATTTTTTCGTTACAGCAATAGTACCCAAGTATGGGGAACAACGTAGGCCCGACAATAGGTCGTTGCTTACTATACAAAGCATATATAAAACAAGCGTATACATACGCCTAGGTATACAATACCGAATTGGTAGTCAGCATCATAATAACATACGTACAAATCACGCCGTGCCCTCGTTAGGTAGGCAGAAAAAGTAGCCAGTTCTCTCTAGACTGATGAATTTGTTTAATGCGCATTGACCTAGTGGTTAGAGCTCCTGCCTGCTAAACTTGAGGTCGCGAGTTCGATTTCCGCTGAGGGCAGATATTTATGTGATGAGGGTACTTGTACTTTAGTCTTGGATGTCCTATGCATCTATGTTTTTTATGTATTGTCTCTGGTAGCGTGAGTTCCGGGAACTTGCATCTATGTATATATGTAATATGTTGTTTATTGAAACAAAAACGAAAGTTGTTGCTCTGTAAAGAGAAATTTATTTTTATAAAAATAAACTTACTTCTACATTATTATATTCTATATATTATATAAGTACAAATTATAATAAATACCTTTAAAGATAAACAACATTAAAAGCTATAGCTTCAATTAATATTACAATCTTAAAATATTTCTATCTGACTGACATTTTGTCATGTCATAGTGCAAGCGTGCAGTCATCATAGATAATGCTAAATAAGGAGTTTATACACGGGCAATTCAAATTAAATTAAGAGTATAAGAGCTTCATTTACATATATGTATCTATATAAGTATAAGCCGTGGTGGCCGAGTGGTTGCGACACAAAGACCGCAAGTTCGAATCTCGACGGTATCAATGAGTTTTTCTAAACTTGAATACAGTGATTAGTCACGCCACGAGCTCCACGGTGAAGGAAAACATCGAGAGAACATAGTACGTTTGAGAACGCTTTTGCGATTCATTACGGTACCAAAATAAAGTGTATTTAGGTGCAAATAATTTAAAAGGCGATGTGTTGTCGTATCAGAAAAGTGTTTGTTATTTCTCCCAATTGAGAGCGTTGGTGACAAGTTAAGCAAACACTAAAACGCCCCGTGGGAACCCACAGTTGTGAGGTCTCGCCCCCTAAGCCCCCCGCCGTCACCAAGGGCGGAGGATCGCGCCGTTTGGCTCTGATGTGATTCGTTTGCATAATTTATTGTTTTTGTAACGAACTTACACTTTTCTGAGGTTGCCCCCGAAGTAAATTTGATGTTAAATTTTAAAAAAGCCGTGGTGGCCGAGTGGTTCGAGCGGTTTCCTGCGACACAAGTTTGAATCCCAAATGTACCAATGAGTTTTTCTGAATTTAAGAACAGTGATTAGTCACACCACGAGCTTTACGGTGAAGGAAACCTGCAGACGTCTGAGAAGAAATTCAAAGGCGTATGTATAGTCGTGCTTGAGTAACGGCGATGGACTCGCCATCTGTCACGTTGGCACCTAAAATATATGACGTGACGTGACCCAAGCACGACTATACATACGCCTTTGAATTGCTTCTCAGATGGGAACTACATGACGTAGGGAAAACTTCGAAGGCCGGGAAAAAATAAAAACCTTTATTATTGTTAGTACATATGTGGTTTCGTGAACCCCTGCTTGAAGGACATAAAGTTTATTGCACACACAAACACGCCGCTGGCAAGTCTCACACACACCCTCCTAACACGTGATCCATTTCATCTATTAAAAACTTACTCTGCAATGCTTTCCTTTCCTTCCTCCTCTTCCTTTGAGTTCACTTTCATTAACATATTGTTAGAAATATATAACTGACAATGTTTATCAAAGATTGCAAGTTCGAATCCCGACTGTACCAATGAGTTTTCTGCACCTAAGTACGGTGATTAGTCACACCACGAGCTTTACGGTGAAGGAAAACATCGAGAGGAAACCTGCATACGTCTGAGAAGCAATTCAATGGCGTATGTATAGTCGTGCTTGAGTAACGGCGATGGACTCGCCATCCACGTAGATACCAAAAATTTTTCTCTGGCGGAAAATGGGTGTATGGGTACTACACACCTCTGCCTACTCCTTCGGGGGCCCTTATGGCAAGGAGGCGTGAGGATATATATATGTTTCTTTGTAATATAGCTTCAAATAAGCAGTCCTTATAATATCGCTTATGTCAAATGAAACCGAAAATGATATTTTCAATGCAAGGGATACTGGTAATACTTATTTAACGACTTATATTTAAATATAAAGTGGGTCTGTGGATATTGCCATGCTCTGCCTACCCCGAAGGGGCTCTTTACATTTGTATGGAACGTGGTTCTTTCTGTGTAGTCTCCACCCTCTAGCCAGCGGCACTTGGCAGGAAAAACCAACAATCAGTAATGCATTCTAGTTGTTGACTTTACAATTAGAAGTTGAGGGTTGAGGGTTGAGGGAAGTGGCGGAGTGTCACATGAAGGATGTATTTTCTAGTATATCTCTATCATGGTTAAGATAAGTGTCAATTGAATGTTCTAACATATATTTCTGGAATAATCTTATATGTATATCTTCACGCCTGCCCACAAGGGTCCCCGAAGGGGTAGGCAGGGGTGTATATGTAGTACCCACACACCCACTTTCCGCCAGAGATACTTTTTACGTGACAGATGGCGACTCCATCGCAGTTACTCAAGCACGACTATACATACGCCTTTGAATTTCTTCTCAGACGTATGCAGGGTTCCTCTCGATGTTTTCCTTCACCGTAAAGCTGGTGGTGTGACTAATCACTGTACTTAAGTTCAGAAAAACTCATTGATACAGTCGGGATTCGAACTTGCGATCTTTGAGTCGCAGGCAACTCGAACCACTCGGCCACAACGGTTTTTACAAAGAAACAGTTATTTCGAATTTCAAGTACGCGCGACCAAGCTCATAGACTTGAGTGGCAGTTACCTTTTAAAGTGGCAACACTTAATGTACCATAGAGTGAAAGAGTCATCGCCTATCTCCCGACGCCACGCGGCCACGTGACTGTCACGTGACTACTCTTATCCATTTGCACAGTAATTCACACGCCAATATGATCATTTTATATTATATTGTGTACAAATATCCCACCCCTTTAGGCATGAGCCAATTAATTGAGTAAACATTGACCAACGCCGTTTCTTCACGCCTTCCCACAAAACTCCCTTAAGGGTAATATAACCCGACTGTATCAATGAGTTGTATCGATTTTGATCTGAACTTAAGTACAGTGATTAGTCCCACCACGAGCTTTACGGTGAAGGAAAACATCGAGAGGAAACCTGCATACGTCTGAGAAGCAATTCAAAGGCGTATATATAGTCGTGCTTGAGTAACTGCGATGAAGTCGCCAACTGTCACGTAAAAAGTATCTCTGGCGGAAAGTGGGTGTGTGGGTATTACCTATACACCTCTCCCTACCCTTTCAGGGACCCTTGTGGGAAGGCGTGAGGATAAAAAAATTATGTAACAATAACAGTAAGTAAAAAAGAAATAACATATATTATGTAACAATTGTGTATATATAATGTGACGCCATGACAAAATCATGGCGTCACATTATATGGTATGGTCACCCAAAAAGTGATCAACGCGCCTAAAGAAGTTTTCACTTGCTACTAAACTACATATATATACTAACTTATGCCCGAGGCTTCGTCCGCGTGGAGTTCGAAAAATTAGCTTATGTATTTTCCTGCTAGAATCGGTTCAGCCGCTATGCCGCGAAAGAGCTTCATTCTTTATAATAGATACTATAAGAACTTTGAATTTTCGGGATTAATAAAAAATTGTAGCTTATGACCTATTCCTAGGTATAAGCCATCACGATTTCAACTTTCAGCCACATCGGTTCAGCCGTTTTGCCGTGAAAGAACCGCAAACATCCAAACTTACAAACTTTAAAATTTTTTATATTAGTAAGATATATACTTCATATAGAGGGATGAAATACGATAAATATCCCCTCCCCAGAACGCAATGTTGCAAACACGCAATAATTTATTTAATAAATATCAATTCTGCCACAATTCGTTTGGGCCATGCCTGAAGTTCACGTTATCACGATGATAAAACTACCCACCGTAAAATATATTATATTTCCATAGCAGCAAGGTCTAAAGTGCTCCTTGCAACATTACCTCTATAATAAGCGTCATTTCGCACCCCTGAAACAGGGTTGTCGGAAGCAATTTATGTGTTAACATGATTTATGGCTGGCAACCCTCGTTTCAGGGTGCGCACGGGTGTTAGTTTTGATTCTGTATAAGCTCCGCCTTCTTCAATTACTTTAAAAATTGGTCTAAAATGTCTAACCTTATCGTCTGTATGTACGACGAACATATATACAAAGCGAAAATGTGTGCAAGAGGCAGAGGAAGGCCACGTTTCAACAACCCAGATGAAATCGATCGGACGCTCAAGGACGGGAACGTCAAGAGTACTCGAAACCGACAAGTATGTATGAAGAGACTGATGACTGTGGACGAAGCGAAAGAGGTATGTAAGTCTAGAGAAAACTGGCGCTGTGTTCTCCCTGCCTACCCCGTTAGTGACTCGGCGAGATGATATATATGTATATGTAACATTTTTTAATGCCTAAAGATAATTAGCATTTGAGTTATTTTCAGGAACAAAATATATCTTATATCCTATTCCAGAGTACAATCTATCTCTGTGCAAAATTTCACCCAATTCCATTCAGTAGTTTTTGCTTGAAAGAGGAACAAACATACGGTCTCATTTGTAATATTAGTAGTATTATGCAAATGTCAAGATCAGAAATGCCAACATAAAAAAAAACAGACTGAAAAAGAGCCGCTAATATGAGGCATTATCGTCTTTTATCTCACCAGTGTTCACCGCACCTTTCCAATCGACTTCGTAACTCGATATCTACAAGACTACGCCATTAGCACTCTTAAATAAACAAACCAGCGCGGTAGCCCTATCAGAAATCAGCCGTGAAGATAAAATCTAAAATAGAAAAGCGAAAAAAAGCGCGCCATGTCAAGGATTAGCGCCATTGTCAACGGTGACAATTGAAATCTATCCCTGTCCAACGCACGCCCGCTTACTTCGCCGAAAAGAGACAGATGACATTCTATTTATTTTCACTTCTCTATGGATAGGTAATGTGACAGTTTTCGTATATGTTTGTTTGGCATTTGAATGGGCGCGTTCCAGTTTCAAAATGGATATTGTATTTGTGTTTTTGATTTTTTTTTTAGTTTAATCCGCGACAGAGTCGGCTTATGAAATGCACCCCTGAAATATTCGTAAATAGATAAATATTATTAAAACCACTATTGATCAAAACATATTATTATTTTAAGAATACTTTTAATACACACACTAGCCATCCCGCCCAGCTTCGATTGAATATATTCAAATAACAAAAAAAAGAAAATTTGTCGTGTTTTAATCGCGCTATTACGGGACCAAAGAATGTATATATTTGAAACATGTGCATGTCAAACCCAGACGGTATTTCCATCATTAAATTATCACTTTCCAAAAGTCAAAAGTAAAATTTAAAAATGTACAATCGTTCTAAGGATGTAGGATTACGTTTATTGTGCTCCTTATAAGAGAAAACATTGTGTCAGTTTGTCAATCAGTCAACCAAAACACAATTATACGTCCCAAAGGCAACCATGTAAGCAAAGACAACACGAAAAGAATTCCTTAAGTGAAAATAAGAAGGTTCTCTATGCTTTACATATGCTATTGTCTATGGGTAAGCTGAGCGTAGACACGCAGTCTGTCTTAGCCGTTCTTGAGACGCTCCTAGTATGTGGTGCTCAAACTTTTATGGCTAACACTTGATCAATGACGTCACTACTAGGTATCCTACTAATATTATTAATACGAATGTTTGTTCCTTTTTCAAGCAAAAACTACTAAACGGAATTGGATAAAAATTGTGACAGAGATAGAGTAATAACGGAACACGATGTGTTTTATACCAACAAATTACCATACCACTTACCATCACCACTACCAATGCCATCGAATAAAATTTTGCCATATTTTCCATTTAATTTAATTTAACAAAACTCACAGCCTCTGGTATATTAGTGAGTGAAATTGTGACATAGTCCGCCAGCCCTAGAAAGGCCGACTGCGAAATGTAAAATCAAATGAAGGTTTCACTAGGTATCATGCTTGTAAAATGAAAAGTTCGCTAGAAGGAAATATTACTTATATAAATAAAAATACAGTTTTAAATACATATATGAGCCGTGGTGGCCGAGCGGTTCGAGCAGTTGCCTGCGACGCAAAGGTCGCAAGTTCGAATCCCGACTGTACCAATGAGTTTTCTGAACTTTAGTACAGTGATTAGTCACACCACGAGCTTTACGGTGAAGGAAAACATCGAGAGGAAACTTGCATACGTCTGAGAAGAAATTCAAAGGCGTATGTATAGTCGTGCTTGAGTAACGGCGATGGACTCGCCATCTATCACGTTGGCACCTAATATACCTCTGGCGGAAAGTGGGTGTGTGGGTATTACCTATACACCTCTGCCTACCCCTTCGGGGACCCTTGTGGGAAGGCGAGGTGAGGATGATCAAATACATATAGGAACAGGTTTTTAAAAATTTCACGACGATTTTCCTTCATTCTCGTCGCTTAAGGCGAAAATCTTTGACAGCCAGTGTCGAGGTAACACAAAATTTGAGCATGCATACAAGCAATTCATCATCACATTTCCTCGCTTAGTTAATAGAAAGTTTTAATGTAATTTAGCCATGACCGATGGAGCGCAGTTGATTATTGTCAGTTTGAATAGAGGATTACAAGGAATTAGTGCGCGCCGTTCTCCAGACAGATGCTTGTACGCCCAAGATGTATTGTACCAACATTCCGGATACATGTTCGGTCTTGCTCAACTATTGACTTAGACTTTTTTCCATCTGGCAACACTTCCTTCTCGAATGAAATTTGATTGCTAAGAAAGTAGGTGCTCTTAATTTTGTTAAAAGATTTCGAAGCGATGATATTGGTGTTGCCAGCGCATGTTTGTCTTCCACCTAAGGGGCAAGTATTATGGAAGCAGATTTTTTACAATTTACCCCCCACCTTCCCCTTGTCAGCAAAAGTAAGCATACCACTTCCCCTCCTCCCATGCTTACGTAATCATTAGTACCTATATACAATTTGTGGGTTGCCATTTGTGTAAAAAAATTTATAATAACTGCTGACGTAATCACGATATCGAACCCCCACCCAAGCAAAGCCTAAAGCGCTTACATAATACTTAAACGCCCCCTAAGTGGTAAAAATATAACCCAATAATTAGCTCCTTGGGCAGGATTGTTAAACTGTATAAGCAGCAGCAGGAATTAGTCCGATTATGCTGCCAACATAGTGTAACTATCCGAACACAGAGTGGCGACGCGCAAGTGATACTTCGGTATTGTGAGTTTATATACGGATTACTGTATCTATATTCGAAACAGACGTGTAAGCTATTAAGTTTCAAATTTAAAATCGGTTAAGTAGTAGAGTCGTGGTGGCCGAGTGGTTCGAGCAGTTGCCTGCGACGCAAAGGTCGCAAGTTCGAATCCCGACTGTACCAATGAGTTTTTTTGAACTGAAGTACAGTGATTAGTCACACCACGAGCTTTACGGTGAAGGAAATCATCGAGAGGAAACCTGCATACGTCTGAGAAGCAATTCAAAGGCGTATGTATAGTCGTGCTTGAGGGCGATGGACTCGCCATCTGTCACGCTGACACCTAGAATATATCTTCTACGGAAAGTGTGTATGTGGGTACTACTTATACACCCCTGTCTACCCTTCGGAAGACCTTTTTAGGAAGGCCTGATGATAATATTATTAAATCCACCTCCTCTCGTCCCCAGGAGTAAATCCAAGAAAGCAGCGCCGCGAGAGGACTACGTTTACTCGTGCGCAGCTTGATGTCCTAGAAGCATTATTCGGGAAGACTAGATATCCTGACATCTTCATGAGGGAGGAGGTCGCCCTGAAGATTAACCTCCCCGAGTCTAGAGTACAGGTGCGTATCAAATATATCTGTATAAAAATATAATAAAAATGTATCGGATCGCTGTCTGTACATGGAAGATATATGAGAAAAATATTATTTGGACCTTTATCAACGCAAATAGCACCCAAAATAATTCTTGTTAGAATTTTTGTCTGTGCATTTGTGCAGGCTAATCTCAGAAACGGCTCAGATTTAGATGTATAATAATTATATATAATATATCCTCACGCCTTCCCACA
Source organism: Drepana arcuata (assembly GCA_016069955.1). Taxonomy (NCBI): domain Eukaryota; kingdom Metazoa; phylum Arthropoda; class Insecta; order Lepidoptera; family Drepanidae; genus Drepana; species Drepana arcuata. The sequence goes on from JACCPG010003935.1 coordinate 13,492, forward strand.
AGGGTCCCCGAAGGGGTATGCAGAGGTTTATAGGTAATACCCACACACCCACTTTCCGCCAGAGATATATTAGGTGCCAACGTGACAGATGGCGAGTCCATCGCCGTTACTCAAGCACGACTATACATAAGCCTTTGAATTTCTTCTCAGACGTATACAGGTTTCCTCTCGATGTTTTCCTTCACCGTTCAGCTCGTGGTGTGACTAATCACTGTACTTAAGTTCAGAAAAACTAATTGGTACAGTCGGGATTCGAATTTGCGACCTTTGCGTCGCAGGCAACTGCTCGAACCACTCGGCCACCACGGCTCTCACTCACGGATTTAGATGTGATTTTCACAAATGTTTTATTGGCACCTAAAATATATCTCGGGCGGAAAGTGGGCTTGTAAGTCTAGCATACACCTCTGCCTACTCCTTCGGGGACCTTTGTGGAAGGCAAAAATGCATAAACGTTAAAAAAAAATATATTGATTTTCAAATTGTAATGTTCTTTAAAAATATTGCATTGTAGTTTTAGTTAGAGGTATCCATAATATATGAATACCTACCTACGGGAACATTCGCATGTCAATATTATGTGGCCGAACGATTCAATCATTATGTACATTTAAACATCACATTATATAAAAGTGTATAAGGCGAGTGTGAATGAAAGTGTTGGAAGAGGTGGACCTAGGCGGACGTTTCTAGACCAAATTAGGGACGTCTTGAAAAAAGGTCAGGTCAAGAGTACCCTAAACCGAAGAGCATGTATGAAGAGAATAATGAAAGTGGACGAAGCGAAAGAAGTATGTAAGGATCGTAGCAAGTGGAAAGAAGTGGTCTCTGCCTACCCCTACGGGAAAGAGGCGTGATTATATTGTATGTATGTATGTATTATATAACTAGCCATGTTCTGGCGAATAAATTATTTAATTAAATTAGTTAATTCTTATATCATCATCATATCATCATCATATCATCATCAGCGTCATATATTCTCATCAATCAACACATATCATATTATACATATCATATTTAGTTATACATAGTATAAACTTGCGTCTTGACTTGCTCTATCTAATAAAGAAAACTCCTTAAAAATCCGATGCGTAGTGTAGAAAATATACACAGACTGCGGAAAGCAACTTTTTCTCGTTCGTTTCGTACTAATGATCGTTAACTGTGGCTATTTTTAATGAATTTGTAAATGTACTGAGGTGGGCATCAAACCTGAAGAAGCGAAAGTCTCGTCTTATCTCGAATTCCTTAAGTACATGCCTCACTCACCGCATGTAGTGTCGAAGCTCGAACCGTAACCCTTATTACCATAATCAACTTGATACATTATTAAAATACCATTAGCCTTATCCAATATCCGTTGATTATTAAGTTTCAATTAACTGGAGATACGTCATTGAAGTACGAGATAATAATCTATCATAATGGAAACCACCCAATACGAAATTAAAGTAAGATCTAGTCGCGTCGACAGGCGACGGTTGACTGGGCTTTGATTCGTTCAAACGTTCAATTTATGCCAACATGGATAGAGCATTAGCGCAACCAATCGTATTACGCTCCAATTTTGAAATTTCGAAAATCGAATCATTGGGCTCTTTTCATGTGCTAACTTTTTTATTTTATTGTTGCCATACCCTTGACTTGGTACGTAAAAGTTTGTAATTTTCCGAACTTAATTTGAATTTTTTACTCTTGATGATGAATGTTATCTCATCTATGAATTCAAAAGTATCAATGATAATAATAATAATATATCCTCACGCCTTCCCACAAGGGTCCCCGAAGGGGTAGGCAGAGATGTATAGATATAGAGTATAGATAGTACCCACACACCCACTTTCTGCCAGAGATATATTTTAGATGCATAACGTGACAGATGGCCAGCCCGTCGCCGTTACTCCGTTAATTATATATCTACTAATATAAATATGCTTCCGTGTATTTTTTAAGTTTATTAATTGGTCGAAATTCCTACGCAACTATCTCCTAGTTGTTTAAGTGACGCAAATATTATATGTCTATCATTTGCTTAAATTTTAAAGGAATAAATATTAACCCACTTTGATAAAAAAAAAACACTTTAACCGTAATATAGTCGAAAAAATACTCATGATTTTTCGAAATACACAGAACTACAGATGAGATAAATAGGATTTATTAGATTATCTGTTTCACGGCGCATCCGTACCAATTAGTGGTCAATTAAAAGGCCCCATTGGAGCACATCAAACAAATATCAAACCCCATTTGATTTAATTAAGAGCGCTGATCGTCAGAGATAGATCTTTGATAGAAAGGGATGCATAACGAGAAACAAAAAAATGTTTTGTTTTGTGCCAGTATTTTCTGGCAAATGAACGTAATTATAATAGCAATCCTTTTTGAAGGCATGACTTCTGTTCTTATTTTGAAATAAAAAATAATGTTTTGTTTTGTGACAGTATTTTCTGGCAAATGAACGAAATTGACTAATTGTCATAGCAACCCTTTTGGAAGGTACGACTTCTGTTCTTATTTTGAAATTTCAATAACAACGATATAATTGACAATTGTATCAAGTGCCATGTTGCTAAATTTCTAAACGTGTAAACCTCACGCATTAAATTAGATGTATTTAAATACTAAGTGAATTATCACGCCTTTTTTAGACTTTCCCTCAATTCCCCTTAACTAGCAGACTCGACCACGCTTTGCTGTGGTCGAGTAAGGTAATATGAATAAATACTTACTCAATCCAGTCAACAGATATCACCATCTGTCAGAATCGTTTGGAGCTAACAGATAATTGTGACTGTCAAATAATTTACAATAAAATAATATTGCGACTAGACATTCAGATGTAAGTTATCGTATCTTTAAAGTTGGATCACACTGCACACGGTGTGCAAATTTGATTCGAATCGGTTAAGTTGTTTAAGAGTCCATCGCGGACAAATAACGTGACACGTAATTTATATATTAAGGAGATAATAATAATAATAATAAATACCTGGGCCAATTCCACACAAATTGACCTAGTCCCAAATTAAGCAAAGTTTGTGTTATGGTAACTAGACAACGATATATTTACTTATATAGATAGATATATACATAAATACATAGGACATCCAAGACTAAGGTACAAATACTCGTGTTCATCACACAAATATCTGCCTTAACGGTTTTTTGACATCTGCCGTCGATCAATCCGTTCATTTCATTCATTCATTCTCTTGCTCTTTTGGTTATTACTTCATTCAGGGGTGTAATGGTTGGGGTTGTTCGTTAATCCTTAGTGAGTGTGTTTGGGCACGATATATACCTATTTAAGTTGTAATAAATATGATTTCTGTGTGTGGAGAATGTGATCTCGCCATTTCTATTGTATTGTAGACCAGCTGTGTCCGCGTAAAAAAGTTACTGTTCAGATTCTAAAATAAAAAACCTAAGTTACTCCTTATTACATCAGCTATCTGCCAGTGAAAGTCCTGCCAAAATCGGTTCAGCCGTTTCAGAGATTAGCCGGAACAAACAGACATAAAGACAAGCTAAAATTCAAAAAAATATATGTTTTGGCACTACAATTTTATTTATTTGTATGTATATATAGACAAAGAGACGTGGTCAGCTCCGTTAGAGACGTGGTCAGCTTTATATCATCACGCCAGGATAGAGAAGAGAGCCTCTTTCTTAAAAACAATCCCTTCATCCATATTCATGGATAATTAATTAGCTCCCCGTTCAGGTTTTCCCTAGAGAGTATACAGCATGGAGTTCTTCAAGAAGGGTGTGAAAAGATTCCTGCAGGATTTTTTTAGAGTGGCAAACGGCAATACGGCCCACCTGATGGAAAACGGTTACCATACCTTATTTACACTTACGATACCGAAGCATCACTTGCGCGTTGCCACTCTGTGTTCGGAGAGCTATACTGTATTGGCTGCATAATGGGACTCATCCTTCTGCTGCCAACACAATATAACAATCTTCCCCCCTCCCCAAGGAGCTCATTACTAGAAACCTTATTCATCAAGAAATTGTGTTATTTGTCTACGGACTTCTATAAGGTGGAGGTCCTGCCCCAGTCGGGCAGCTCTACCTCTGTTAAAAAATTGTGTAATTAAGCTTCTGCCTACCCATTTGGCTTACATTAAAAGCACGAAGCCCCAGAATAGTTCTCTAAGTACACAAATAGGGTATACGCCAATAAATCTCATGTAATCTGTCAGACTAACACAATGCACAAACGCATACTATTTGCACTGAGCATATGTGATAATCTGTTGTAATGGGGGGAATGGATTGCGACTCTTGCCCACTTGGAGTGTCAGCTGACGTAAAAGAAAAAAAACGAGTTTCAAATTAGGAATAGGTATGTCTTTATGCCTCTAACGGTTTTTTTAAGGTTTTTGTTGTTCGAGGGGGATATCTATAGGTACTCGACCGTCCTAGGCGGGGCGAACTGTTTATCTGAGATTTCTGCTCACTAAAACCCCCTCGGTGGCCATCCTCTGTAGATTTAGGAGGGCCTCTGAGATCTCCTGTTTTTTTATAAGAAATAAGCTACCCAATCAACCTCTATTCGTATAAATTCATGGTACTTCAGTTCAGTAAAACTGGCTTCTAATCTAGCGATCAGTGTGTTGAACACGAGTACATACATACATACATATCATCACGCCAAGTCCCTATTACCTTATATATACCTTAGTTCTCTCTAGACTTACATACCTCTTTCGCTTCGTCCACATTCATCAGTCTCTTCATACATGCTCGTCGGTTTCGAGAGAGAACTGGCGCTCTATACTCTCTGCCTAACCCGTTAGGACTTGGCTTGTATGACTTGATATGTATGTATGTATGTATATACCTTAGTCTTGGATGTTCTATGTATTTATGTATATATTTATCTACATATCCTCACGCCTTCCCACAAGGATCCCCGAAGGGGTAGGATAGGTGTATAGGTAGTACCAATACACCCACTTTCCGCCACAGATATACAGTCCGGTTTCCAAGTTGCAATATTAGTGTTGCAAGCGACTGCTCGATCCACTCAGCCACGACGGCTCATCATCCAGGTTGATGAACAGTGAGCCATTTTCTCCAGACAGGTTTCTCTTGGTAACGGTGGTAACTTTAGTGTTTTATTCAATATGTGGCCTTTAAGTGTTCCCTGTGTCCCTTACGTTGAATAAAATATGTATACAATACCTATATGTATACAAAAAAAAAGCCGTGGTGGCCGAGTGGTTAAAAAAGCCGTGGTGGCCGAGTGGTTCGAGCAGTTGCCTGCGACGCAAAGATCGCAAGTTCGAATCCCGACTGTACCAATGAGTTTTTTCTGAACTTAAGTACAGATATTAGTCACACCACGAGCTTTACGGTAAAGGAAAACATCGAAAGGAAACCTGCATACGTTTGAGTAGAAATTCAAAGGCGTATGTATAGTCGTGCTTGAGTAACGGCGATGGACTCGCCATCTGTCACGTTGGCACCTAATATACCTCTGGCGGAAAGTGGGTGTGTGGGTATTACCTATACACCTCTTCCTACCCCTTCGGGGACCCTTGTGGGAAGGCGTGAGGATATATTATTTATTATTATATTATATTATTTATTACAATACCTAATCCAACCTCATTGTGCGCAGGTTTGGTTCAAGAACCGGCGAGCGAAGTGCCGGCAGCAGCTGCAGCAGCAAACCAACACGCAGATATCAAGCAAAACGAGCGCCAAAACCTCCATATCATCAAACAACTCCATCAAATCCAACAACCCTTCAACCAAAGCCTCATCCTCCAAGTCGTCCAGCTCAAGCCTCACCACCCAAGCCCCTGCGATAACGACGTCCTCCCCAAACCTGCCAATCACACCAACCACCTCTGTCAGTCCACCAATCAACGTGATCTGTAAAAAGGAATCAGCGCCATCCAATTACGAGTCCTCACCGTTGAGCAAATCAAATTTAACCTTATCCCATCATTATAACAACGACAATCGGCTGAAAGAGTCTTCCCCGTCAGACATATCCACTGGTCACAACTACGGCGTGACTCCGAAGCAGGAGCTCTATAGCAGTCCCAAGAGATTGGACTATTCTGGCAAGTTGGATTATGCTGAGAAGTCCTTCGGTAGCAACTTGGTGAAGGACCAATACGGCTCGAGATTGACGGGGAACTTGACCCCATTGGGGTCGAATTCTTCGATTATGACGACGCCCTCGCCCCCTATAACCCCTCAGACCCTCAACGGGCCGGGGAACGTCTACCACCCCGATAGTTACAACAGCTTCCATTGGCCTGGCAGTTCTGATTACATAAGAAGCTACTCCACTTCCCACCACCACCAAGGGTATGGACAGAGCGCGTACAATTCGCCATATTATCCAAGTCAGGTGAGCTGAAAAAAAAAAACGTATTTAAAGTTTTTTAACCGATTTTTTAAGTTTAAGATCCGTGGTGGCCGAGTGGTTCGAGCAGTTGCCTGCGACACAAAGATCGCAAGTTCGAATCCCGGCTGTACCAATGAGTTTTTCTGAACTTAAGTACAGTGATTAGTCACACCATGAGCTTTATTTAGGGTGAAGGAAAACATCGAGAGAAAACCTGCATACGTCTGAGAAGCAATTCAAAGGCGTATGTATGTATGTTAAGAGTACTCGAAACCGACGAGCATGTATGAAGAGACTGATGAATGTGGACGAAGCGAAAGAGGTATGTAAGTCTAGAGAGAACTGGCGCTCTATACTCTCTGCCTACCCCGTTAGGGACTTGGCGTGATGATATGTATGTATGTATGTATGTATGTATAGTCGTGCTTGAGTAACGGCGATGGACTCGCCATCTGTCACGTTGGCACCTTATATACCTCTGGCGGAAAGTGGGTGTGAGGGTATTACCTATACACCTCCGCCTACCCCTTCGGGGACCCTTATTAAGGCGTGAGGATATAAGCGTTTTTTAACATTGGCAAACACTAGCGGTCAGCTTTTTTTTTATTGTACCACAAGAAGTGCTAACAAGCATATGGTCCACCTTTAGGGAAGCGGTACTGGACTAACACGTGTTCGGAGCATAATGGGACTAATCCCTCTGCTGCCAACGCAATATAACAATCCTCCCCTCCCCAAGGAGCTCATTACTGGAAACCTTATTCACCACGTAGGAACACAACACAATAAATAGTGTTATTTGTCAACGGACTTATATAAGGTGGAGGTCCTGCCCCAGTCGGGCAGCTCCGAATTCGAACGGGAAACCCGTTATGCCCTACCTCTCTTAAATTATTTATTTATTTCTCAGATAACTTAATCCATTTACATTTATTATACCCTCACGCCTTACCACAAGGGTTCCCGAAGGGGTAGGCAGAGGTGTATAGGTAGTACGCACCCATACGCACACACCACCCAGATATATTTTAAGTGCCAACGTGATTTTATTGTTATTTTATTTTATTGTTCCAATTTAGTTAGGGATTTTTTTTTAATATTATATGGCTTTTGTTACTTGGTAAAGATGTAGCTATTTAATGGTAAAAGATTTATCAAAGCCGGTCAAGTAGTTTTTAGAGTTAAGCCGTAACAAACAAACAAAAAGTCTAATCTTGCCTCATTATAATATTAGTAAAGATTACGTCAACAATAGCTCTATTTTAAAATAAACTTTACTTTCTAACGCTTTTGAAATATTTGAATTTGGAACATGACGTCGTGTTAAAACTTTTGAAATATCTGAATTTGGAACATGACGTCGTGTTAAAACTTTTGATGCCGTTAAATTTAAAATGTAATATCAATAAAATGTGAATTTAATAAAGATTTGGCGTTATAAAGTCATCATAATATTGCATGTCATGGTTCGTTAATAGTTCGTCGTATTTAAACTACTAATATTATAAATGCAGTGTCTGTGTGTATGTTTCTTCATCTTTCATGCAAACACTACTGAACGGAAATGGATGCAATTTGATTTGATTTGAGCTTAAGTACAGTGATTAGTCACACCACGAGCTTTACGGTGATGGAAAACATCGAGAGGAAACCTGCATACGTCTGAGAAGAAATTCAAAGGCGTATGTAGTTGTACTTGAGTAATCGCCATCTGTCACGTTGGAACCTAAAATATATCTCAGGCGGAAAGAGAGATTTATATAAACATTATTTTTTGTGTGTGTTTTATATAATGTGTTTTATTTCATTGCTTGTTTTTTTTTCTCTGGATTGAATCTATATCCTATGTATTGATCCAGCTAATAATCTATCTCTGAGCCAAATTTCATCCAATTCTGTTGAGAAGTTTTTGCCTGGAAGAGGAACAAACTTTCGCATTTATAATATTAAGAAACTGACAGGCCTAACCAATCAGGCCGTATGCTAACTTATAGAGAAAAGAATAAACAAATTAAAAAAAAAACTCATCCACAGATGGAGTACTTCAACGGCACTTCCGTGAATCAGTCCCACGGGAGTCACCATGGCCACAACTTAACGGCCAACGGGAACCAACTTTACAACCAAGTTTCGTTCGGAAACCCGTCCCCACCGGCGGCCTGGCCCTCGCACCACAACCTCCTGTCTTCTGGGCCCGAGTCCCCAGAGAACCAGTCCCAGAATAGTCCACACCTGAGCATGCTTCAAGCCTCACAAATATCGAACTTTTCAAACTCTGGCAATAGTTATTTCGCGCCCGAAAAGTATGGTATAAACATGGTTTAGTATTTCTAGTCTCTTGTTTAGTTCTAAGGTTAATTTTATTTTTAATGTTTTTTGTAAATATCTGTATAAAAATGGGTGGTTTACGTAAGCAATTACGGTTCGTGGGGAGTTTGTCCGTTTATGAACTTCTTTTCTTATATTTCGAAATGTCATTGCAAATTGTTGGTTTTGGACAAGAGCAAATTAGTCACTTTGTGTTTTCGTTAATTTTCAAGTAATTCTGACTCATTTTGTGTTCATATTCAAACTCATGTAGGGAATAAAATTATTAGATAAGTTACTAAAATAAACAGTATAATTTGAAAATTTTCGAAATACCAAAAAGTATTAACATATCATATATATTTTACAAAACACACAAACTCTCCACAGATCATATATCTATGTAAATGATAAAATCTACGGAAATATTTGTAAAATATATTACGGGCAATGTTGAATTGATTCCAGGCACAGTTTACGTTAAGTAAACATTTTTTTCAACATTACATGCAGTAAACCTGAAATGAATTCAATTATCGCCCTGAATTATTTTACAGATTATATCTATTTCACAGAGCAACGATAGCAAGCAAAAAGGTGGCATATTAGACCGTCAATCTAAGTCTCTTTTTGACATTTAGATATACGTCAGTAATGTCAACTACCATTTCATCACTGCAGGTGTTTGTTCAACGAAAAAATTCAAGGGCCTAATACTTTGTATCGAAATTAATTTAATATCACATTAAAATCAACAGGAGCATTGCTCTCACTTGTTATCAATCTTGCTTCTTTATTTAAAAACACCCAGAGTCATATCACTTATATAAAAAAATTTAAGCTATGTTCAGTGACGCGGTTCACTAAATTAACAAGCAAATATAGTGTTTATTGTAAATAAATTACTTGTAAGAATTTAATTTTGTATATGTGTGTTCCGAATGTATATGTGAAATTATTATTGTCTAGTTGTTAAGTGATGGTAATTATTTTCTTTTATCTTTTAGAGACCAGTGAGCCTGCCATATTTTTTATAGTTTTCAATCGAGAATGTCAGCTTGCATTCGCTGGATAATTATTAAAATATAAACGTTCCAAATTCAAAAGAACACGACTTATCTGTGTAATCATCAAAAATACTGTTAATTTATTCGATACATTTTATTTCAAACCAGTATCTAAAAATAATTTTTAAATATAGAACACAAAAAGCAGTTGACAACTCGTGAGAACTGACATTTGACGCCATCTTGGATGGTTTAAAGATCAACCGAATGAAGAGATTATTAGTCTAATTCAAATGTTATTTTTAACGTTGTAGTATTTAAAGGATATTGTAACGAAATTTGTAATTTATATTAAATTTAAGCTTGGACATAGCTAAGTTAGAGTAAGTTTTAGTGCCGATAAATATAATGAAGAGTCAGTGTATTTTTTTTTAAACTAAGTTGTATTATTAACTGATAGCTAATGAAATATTGAATCCGAATATATGCATATAAAATACAGTGTGTTTGCTTTTATGTCTACCAACAAATTTGATCCAACTAAAGTAACCGAAAATTCAACAAGCCGAAAATATCCAATCATATTTTCTATTGTTCAACATTTACCCTAACGGGGTCGGCAGAGAGTATAGAGCGCCAGTTCATACATACCTCCTTCGCTTCGTCTACATTCAGTTAGTTAGCGCAAATTTTATTTTTGACATGATAAGAAGTCATTATATTCCGATTTACCAATGTAGCATAATCATCACGCCTTCGCATAGGGGCCCCAAAGGGGTAGGCAGAAGAGTTTAGTACCCACACACCCATTTTTCGCTGGATATTTAGGTGCTAATGTGGCAAATGGCGAGTCCGCCTTTAGTTAGCACGACTATACATACGCCTTTGAATTGTCTCTCAGTATGCAGGTTTCCTCTCGATGTTCTCCTTCACCGTAAAGCTCGTGGTGTGACAATTTAGAAAACTTATTGGTGAAATTCGGGATTCGAACTATTCGGCCACCACGGCGCTAAAATAACATCTATGTATGTATATAAATAAAACAAACAGCTTATTTATACCATTTATAATATACTAGCCGTGCCCGCGACTTCGTCGGCGTGTACGGCTTTTTTATCTTTCGTAAAAATGATTTTTTTTTTCATTAAAAAGTATCCTATGTTACTTCTAATACCTCCAAGAATATGTGTACAAAGTTTCATGATGATCGGTTAAGTAGTTTGTACGTGAAAGCGTAACAAACAAACCTACATTCACATTTATAATATTAGTAAGGATAACTCATGAACGGGTGGAGCGATTCTGGTCATCTGTGATTAGTTGGATTCATCTAATACGGGAATAGCAGAATAACTATAAAAATACTAGCTGTCCCGCCCAGCTTCGCCCGAGTGAAAAAGTTAAACTTCCTCAAAACACGATCGCAGCTCCACCTATCGGGTCCAATTGTAATGTAAGCTATCCTTTCTTTTCAGTTGGATCAAACTGCACACGGTGTGCAATTTTGATTGAAATCGGTTAAGTAGTTTAGGAGTCCATCGCGGACAAACAACGTGACACGTAATTTATATAGGTATATTAAGAAGATAGGAATAGGAATTATTAACGTAACAAAACTATAGATAGTGTCAACCACGAAGCCGCGCCCCACTAATTCCTAGTCGAGTGGGTCGCGTGATGCGGGCAGTATGACCCGACTCTTAATATTAATTGTAGCGTGCGTGTGCACTCATAGGTAATCAGTGTGTACCGACAATACTCAAACATAAGTGGAAGATATACTTACACTATAAACTATAAGGAAGAATAGTGGGACGCGTCTTCGTGGATGGCACTGACTATACATAAATACATACAACTTCGCTCAGGCTGTGGAATGAGCTCCCCGTTGAGGTTTTCCCTGGAGAGTACAGCATGGAGTTCTTCAAGAAGGGTGTGAAGAGATTCCTGCAGGGGCGGCAACGCGCGAGTGATACCACTGGAGTTGCAAGCGTCCATAGGCGGCGGTAACCGCTTACCATCAGGCGGACCGAGTGCTTGATTTCCACACGTATGCTATAAAAATCAAAATCAAAATCTTTTTATTTCACATAGGCCCAGGTGGGCACTTATAAAACGTCGAAAAAGAAGCACGGTTCGGGTTGGTCGCTTCCATGGAGAAGAACCGGAAAGAAACTCCATGGGGTATAAAAAAGTACTATGGTAACTAGACATCGACATACATACTTATATTTATACTGAGATAGATCTATCTATCTATATAGGTCATAATAAGGTAACACATCGCTGTCTGTAGATACATAGAAGATATATTTAACTGATAGAATATGATTGGGACCTTTATCAACGCAAATAGCACCCAAGACACTGATTGTTAGAATTTTTGTCTGTTTGTCTGTGCGATTGTGCATGCCAATCTCAGAACCGGCTTATCCGATTGAGATACGGATTCCATTGTAGTAGACAGACATCTCTTAACATTTAGTGTTTGTTTCATGTCAATCGGTTAATTAATAAAAAAGTTATGCCAATTTAAAGAATCACGTCGAACATTTCTTATAATATAATAATAATAATATAATATATAAGTGGGTGTGTGGGTACTACCTATACACCTCTGCCTACCCCTTCAGGGACCCTTATGGGAAGCCGTGAAGAATAGTACCTTCTTTGAATTACAATAATAAAAGAAAAGTCTCTTTGTTAAACTCGAATAGAAATTGAATTGAAATTACGTTACGTCATGTCTAAGTAATTTGAGTCGATGGTCGATAGGGCAGTGACTGAAGCCTCACGCGGCGCACGTCCGAACATCGCGTGCCCTTACTTCGAGTCTATGGAAGTAGACAACAAATTCTATCCATCGACTGTGTTTAGAAAAAGAGAACCTCAATCGACCTGTAATAATAAATAACTTGGGACAATTCCACACAAATTGACCTAATGTATACAAATAAATAAAATTGTAGTGTCTGTTTGTAATATTAAAATAACCGCTTTTTACTAAATGCTTATGGATGTATACACGGTACATATTTGTCTGTCTGTATGTTTGTTCCGGGTAATCTCTGAAACGGCTGGACCGATTTTAACGGGACTTTCACTGGCAGATAGCTGATGTTAAAAGGAATAACTTAGGCTAGTATTTTGTAAACTAAACAATTTTTTTTGTTAAATTCCACGCGGACGAAGTCACGGGCACAGCTAGTCCTAAATAAAATTAAGCAAAGCTTGTGTTATGGTAACTAGACTACGATATATTTACTTATATAGATAGATATATACATGAATACATAGGACATCCAAGACTAAGGTACAAATACTCGTGGTCATCACACATATATCTGCCCTCAGCGGGATTCGATCGCGACCTCAAGTTTCACAGTCAGGAGCTCTAACCACTAGACCAGACGGTCGTTTTAAGCATCGATGGATGAATGGCTACAGGCTTGTCAACTTTTTCTTCGTTCAATAGTGTTCAGGCATAACTGAACCAACCGACGTCGCCTTAACAGAATTTGTGCCTACAAGATGGCTTCCCCTTATCATTTGTATTTGCCGCCAAATGCTACTTTGACATTACACATTTTTTCACTTCTTCGCGCCTTTTGTATTGTAACACAACATTAAATTAGTATATTCGCATAATGCTGGATTTCATTTCTCACGCATAATAAAGTGAAGTTCAGTTAATATACTAACGCCTCATTAAAACGGATCCACACGAATTGGTCCTACAAATCAAAAACTCAACCAAGAGGTAATCCCGCCAAGCCAGATCACGCAAACACAACTTGGTACCACGAAGCTGGATTACCTAAATATAATTTAGTGTTCAGAGCCGCAAAATCTGTACAAATAGATACCCTTAAACTAGCAGGCGCCTAATGGAAGAGTCTTAGAATAATATATCCAAAGATCGATAACAAAACTCTGTGATAGCAGCAAAGGGATTAAGACTTTCATGCCGGTAGCGCATTTCACCATAAAATAAGCAAGTGTGCAAGAAGAGGCAGAGGAAGGCCACGTTCCAACTACCTGGATCAAATCAATCGGACGCTCAAGGACGGGAACGTTAAGAGTACTCGAAACCGACGAGCATGTATCAAGAGACTGATGAATGTGGACGAAGCGAAAGACGTATGTAAGTCTAGGGAGAACTGGCGCTCTATACTCTCTGCCTAAGGACTAGACGTGATGATATATAAATTCGGCAAAAGGCAAATAAAATGATGACTTCGCTAGCAATCAATATATCCTCACGCAAGGGGCCCCGAAGGGGTAGGCAGAGGTGTATAGGCAGTACCCACACCCACTTTCCGCCAGAGATATATTTTAGGTGCCAACGTGACAGATGGCGAGTCCATCGCCGTTACTCAAGCACGACTATACATACGCCTTTGAATTGCTTCTAAGACGTATGCAGGTTTCCTCTCGATATTTACCCTTTATACCTATTTATAAATATATTCTAGCTATAAATAACATGCTTCTTTGTAACATATTAAAGTTAATAGTGAAAACACATAATTGTTGCGAAAAATACAGCGAACAAGGGTTTTCTTCAACTGGAGTTCTCTTTGAAATTAGCCGTTTAGACGCCAACGTGGATACATAGCTATAACACGACCGAAACGCAAACTTTACTTGTACCGCCGTAGATATTCCCCGGGAAATGTATTTTTATTTTATCAGGGTAATACAAACAATGTAACCTACCGCTTCGTTCCAATGAAAACTCCTCCCTATATTTGTGAAATAAAGTTGAATTCACATAATACCTTCTTGGAACTTGGAACATTTGAATGTGGAACTCGTGAGTTGAGCGAACGCAGTAATGTTCGCAGCTGTATATAGGTGGGTGGTTTCGTCTCACTCTTTTCTACGAGTTGTCAGTATAGTGCTGTCTCACTCTGGTGCGGAGTTAAGCCGCTTATCTTCGGCCCGCACGCCGCGCTCCTCCCCTCTCCGCCGGCTGCTGCGTGTGGTGTGGAGTCTATTCTGCAAGTTTGAATTTCGTTTTTCGTTTTTTTCTCATTACACTGTATGACTATGACCCTTACGTCGTGTAGGCGTACTTCCATAAAACCATAGACTAGGTGCTCTTGCTTATAAGCAACACTAGTGAATTAAAATGGCGTCGAAATAAAATCATCCCAATACTTAAAGAACACATAGCCCCACTGACAGCCCCACTTAGACCCAATTTAAAAAACCACCCATAGCCTCAATTTAAAATACGTGTTGAGTAGTTTGCCTGCTACACAAAGATTGCAAATTCGAATTCTGACTTTATGAGTTAACTAATTATCCGAACCTAAGTACAGTGATTTGTCGAAGATAAAGGAAAACATCGAGAGGAAACTGTCTGAGAAGCATTTCAAAGGCGTATGTATAGTCGTGCTTGAGGAACGGCAATGGACTCGCAATCTGTCACGATGGCATCTTAAGTAAAAAATATATACATATATAAATATAAATATAAACTATAAAAAAAGGATGAGTGAGGAAATTACGAAACAGATATACAAATATCGTTACTCCACACATTTTTATTATATTCTATTATTTATTATATTAGATCGAATCCGCAATGAAGAGATTCGCAAATCAACTGGCGTGAATGAGGGCGTGATTGTAAAGATGAAGAAAGGCATGTTACGTTGGTTTGGACATATAGAAAGGATGAGTGAAGAAAGATTGACGAAACAGATATACAAAGCAAAAGTGTGTGCAAGAAGAGGCAGAGGAAGGCCACGTTCCAACTACCTGGATCAAATAGATCGGACACTTAAGCAACGTCAAGAATACTCGTAACTAACGAGCATGTAAGAAGAGACTGATGAATTTGGATGAAACGTATATAAGTCTAGAGAGAACTGGTGAAATTCTCTCTGCCTACCCCGTTACGGACCAGGTTGGGAATAACCCTACACCAATATATATTATGAGAGACCGCTCGCACTCGTCTCGGTTACATCCACACCCATAACCTAATATAGGTACTATACCAGACATTTATATACATATATATAACCTAGGTACATACGTACGTACCTACTATGTTTAAAAATGGAATAGTTACTTTTTCTTCTCTCGAAACCTATTATGAGCTGCCAGTTTTAGTCAAATATAAATGTTTATTGTTATACTAGCTATCCCGCACAGCTTCGCCCGGGTGAAAATTAAAAAACACGTTTTTCAACTATTGCTTGTATTATTCTTTTATATATTTTATATATGAAGAGACTGATGAATGTGGACGAAGCGAAAGAGGTATGTAAGTCTAGAAAGAACTGGCGCTCTATACTCTCTGCCTACCCCGTTAGGGACTTGGCGTGATGGTATGTATGTATGTATGTATTTTATATATTCTTTTATATATCCTCCATAGGGGAACCTATGAATATAAAAGAAAAATATAAAAGAAAATATGACTTATGTCACTCAGGGTGAATTTTTCAAATCGGTTTTCAGTTTCGGAGCAGTTTCGGATCCTATTCAATACAAACATACTTACATACAAATCTTTCCTCTTTATAACATTATAAGTATAGATTATATTTTGTTTTCGTTTGCATTTTCTTCAACTAAGATTTAATCCGCCTAACTTTCTGTCTCGGTGCCAAATTTCATCCAATTTAGTGCAATAGTTTTTGCGTGACAGAGGAATGAAAATACCTGACTCACAATCAATCGCGTTTTATTAATAGGACCCCGACTTTGTGTGTTACTACAGCAGGAGAGGAATTTACACACAACCTTATTGACAGCAGCCGTGGTGACCAAGTGGTTCGAGTAGTTGCCTGCGACACAAAGATCGCAAGTTCGAATCCTGACTGTACCAATGAGTTTTTCTGAACTTAAGTACAGTGATTAGTCACACCACGAGCTTTACGGTGAAGGAAAACATCGAGAGGAAACCTGCATACATTTAAAAAGCAATTCAAATGCATATGTATTGCTTGAGTAACGGCGATGGTCTCACCATCTGTCACGTTGGCACCTAAAACCTCTGCCTACCCCTCCGGGGACCAGGGAAGGCGTGAGGATATTCAACATAAAATTTATTGCCATCCCGACGTCCCTCACGGGGTAAGCAGAAAGAGTAAATCGCCATTCCTCTCTAGACTTACATATCTCTTTCGCTTCATCTGCATTCATCACTCTTATTTATCTAGAAAAAAAAAATTAAGTATCGCTCATATCGTTACCTATATTTATGATATATATCTATATATGTAATAGTACTACTTGACGTCTGTCAAATACTAGAATACTCTTAAAACTCTATGAAGCGTTGAAATACGTAAAACCTTCCCATTCGATTTATAAAAGAGGGTAACATCTTTAAATGCATCTGATAGAAAGACTAATATCCATGTCAATATTTAATTTAAAACAAAATGTGCTGTCAAATACAAAAACACCTAATAAGTAAGTTTTAAAGTTAGAACGTTAAAAAAAACTGATATCTCTACCATAAACTTGAGTTTAGAAAAATATATCAACAATCGAAAATACGAATATGAAACGTGACAAATGCGCGCGGGTTTTTTAATATAGTTACATATAAGCTATGCCACCCACAGATAAAACTAAGATGTACATAAATACCAAATTATTGCTTGGTCCATGGTCTAACGGGAGTCTCGTAAGATTGTGGGCGGGAGCTCGGCCCACTGTATTTGTAAGACAGCCCACGAAATATCTTACGAACGAGCAATTAGCGGCGTGTTTTTCTATACGTAGTTAATTAATTAATAAGCGATATTATACCGTAATGTACATTGTAATAAAGCGTTAATTGACTGCTTAGGAAATTATACCTTAGTCATTATGCAATTAATGCGATTATTGGCTTTGTATAGCTTGATATAGGGTTTATTATCGCTTGCTCATGATCGGTTTTAAATAAGTGGGCAAAATCAAGTGGCGATTTCCATAGATTGAAAATAATAAAAAAAAGCATTTCTCTATTGATAATACTTAGATAAAACTGGTAAAGACGAAACAAGATGCTGGCATGCACTTTTATGTATACTAAAATCTAAGTAAATGGTCGTAACTAATGCTTTTGTCTATAAAACCATACCAATCTTTAGCTGAATTTGAATAACAAATTTTATTTAAAACCTTAAAATACTGACAGGCCGGAGAAGTTACGACCTTTGTCATTTTGTTAGGACTTCGGATTAAAAAGTGCAGTTTCATTTGAATAAAATATTTAAAATTCGAACATTAGAAGTGCAGCGCAGTTTAAGAAAGAATAATAATATGGAAACAAATTAGGTAGGTACGTAGGTACCTACTTAATGTTATACTTACGTAAAGTTATAGTTAGCTTGTTTTGACGTTTTAAATTTATTAGGTTAAACTTTGTAATGGTTTTTAATCAACGAAACGTCGAAAAGATACTGAAAACTGAGGCAAAACATAGCAATGAGGTAGGTACTTAGTTTAAAAAAGTGTTTTTTTTTTATTGCTCTCTAGGTAGATATTACGTACGTACTACATATTTTCGACTGCTTTAAAATCCCTTCCTACAAAACAAACGCTTCAACAACCGTAACAATGAGGTCGCATGTTCATTGAAAATTCATTAATTATTTAGCTCTCCCTCCAAACTACATACATACATATCATCACGCCAGATCCCTAACGGGGTAGGCAGAGATTATAGAGCGCCAGTTGGGATGAAAAATAAATTAAAAGGAAACACTATCGCCATAGCCTATCGGGATCAATTTTCAAAATGTAACCCATACAGACACCCATACAAGATTGCATGGAGTTACCAAATGCTCACTAACAAATAGGTAATTTATCCAAAATTTATCGTGTCATTCTTGAGGTTTTCCGAGACAATGGCGATTGGTTTTTTTTATAAAAATTCGTACACTAAGGCTAAGATTTTATCATAGGTTACTTATTATAAGATATTTAAAAGTCAATCAAGTCAGTAATTACCTTTTTTTAAAATATTGAAAAGTCAATCTCCCTCGTATTCGGTGCATTATTTAATAAGCGCAACCGCAAGCCGTGCCGAAGTGCAAACTTAACGTATCATGGCGGGGTATTTAATAAACGTGACAGCATGTGGCCACTACACTTCCACTCCACTACATAGCCTATCGAAAGTAATTCAAACAAATGTTGTTCCATTATTGAAAAATTCGAATGTGGTTTGGCGCCATTGCTGTCTTGTCTGGCTCCTCTTCCATTTTCAAATGTTATGATTTAAACTGCGTTGTTTTTTTTCTTTTTTGCCATTATTTTGATATGGACAATTTAAATTGCACTACGGTTTTAGAAATTGGATGAAATTGTATACAGATGTAAAAGAACAACTAGCTAAATAAAATTTTACACTTTATGTAGCTGCAACTCTGTAAGCTGAACTATCAACCATAGACTAGGCACATTTTTTGGATAATCATTTGCATCGACATTATAGACATTCAGGTGCTCACTTCACAAACAACGGCCCTTTAAAGTCTAAACCTACTTCCAAGCATACAACGTATCAACTACCCTCCAAACTGTGCAGCATCAATTGAAAACTCATAAGCGTCAGATGTATTAGGAAAATGAATAATAAATCCGTACCGCAGACAATAGAGGCATTAGGTGCATAGACAAGGAAAGCGGGCCCACTGGGCCCACCCCTGTAACACAATCCGCGAGCACGTCAACTCTATTATTTATGGATTCTTTAACATGTAAGAGCCGAGGGGACTCGAATAGCGGACATTTGGCACAAGGAAGTGTTTCTTCTGCCTCGCTGGGTCCAGAGAGGGATTTGTATATTTTTTATTGTTGTAGGCACTACAAGCAGGATTGATTCGGGAGTACAGGTTTTATAATCATTAACAACTGCTTAAATGCACTGAGTGCATTCTAAAAGTTATGTATCTGTTTACTATAAATGTCATCCTGAAAAGAAATTCTCCGGCGAAATTAGGCTGTCTTCACGCCTTCAGACGTTAACCACCTATACCCCTGACTAGCCCTTGATTTATAAATTATAAGACAATTTGTTTATCACGTCTTTAGGTCTTAGGTTCAGGAAAAATCATGGCTACAGTCGGGATTTGAACTTGCTATCTTTGTGTCGGAGAGCAACTACTCGAACCACTCGGCCACCAAGGTTGTTATTTGTTAATGAAAACGAAATAGCAGAGCAAAGCTAATAATAAGTGAAAAAAGGTAATTAAAATTTGAACCTAATAAAGCACTCACTGGGTACTACCTATACACCTCTGCCTACCCCTTTCGGGACCCTCATGGAAAGGCGTGAGGATATACTAAAGCACTTATTTTGAACTTACATTCTAATACCATTCTAGTGCGAAAACTATATTAGGTGAAGTCAAAAGACTGCTATTCAGCTACACTTTCTGTACAAATTAAATTATCCCTGATGAGCATACAAATACTATTTCCGACGGGAAGTTTATAAGCGCCAAAATGACAGATATCAAGTCAGTCCCCGTATTGTTCGTCCTTAAATAGGTAGGTATCTTATTCGTGCAAGTATTTCGCAACACACCAAAATTTAATGAATTTGACCCTAGATCGCAGATTTAACAACCCTCATAAAAAATAAAAAATTACGATGACATAAAAAGCAATCAGTTACATTTGGAGAGGAAAAGGAAATAGATCAAAGAGGCATAACTCGGCGACACAAATTCATGCGGCACTAATGCTATAAATTTACTTTCGGCCGCGGTTCTGCCTAACACGGCGCTAAATTGAATCGCAACGCTTTGCCGCACTTACGAAGGAACGCTTTTGAAAATTACAAAATTCAATTTCTTATAAACTCAGCATAAATCAAATCGTTTTGTCTATGTAAAGAAAAAAGAAAAAATATAATTTCGGCTGGTAGCTTATACCTATGTTTGAAAAAAGAATGTAGAATTTCTGCGCGTTTGAATTTCGAATCGAGTCTGTGTTCGCGCGATTTTTTCGGAAAACAAATGACTTTTCCATGTTAATAGAGGCACCTTTCAATTTCGCTTGTTTGGTTATATTCGATTTATGAAATTAAATTGAAAAATCACTTTGACGCAGCGGCTATTGAGCGAAATGGGGAATATTCGATTACATGGAATTCGAATTTTGAATTTACGACCTATTCTTTCCCGTGTCTTACAATCATGGCGAACACTTGGCACATTTTAATAAGACGTTACACAAATCTATCAGTTTTAAAACTTTTAAATGCTCCTTCAACAACTAACATCCTAAAAATATGATGAATACCAAAAATGTCTGCGGATGTTTGTAACTTAATTACACCAGAACTGGCTGAACGGAATTGGATGAAATTTGGCACAAAGATAGTTAAATGGTTTTAAGCTACATTAATTAATGAAATCCAATTTTAGGCGAGAATATCCGAGGGACAGATAAGAGAAAGATTATGTTCCAACTACATAGCTCTAAATTCAACCATTAGAGCTCTCAAGGAAGGAAACATCAGTACTCAAAACCGGAGAGCATTAACAGTGAGACAAATATTTTATCTGTAAGTAGTTAGTTTCAACTGTTCTTTGTAAATATTATTAATTGTTGTTATTGTTAATAAAGTACAGTGAGACTATTAGATATTTAAGAAGTGATAGAGTAAATTAAGTTTGTAAATGAAGATATCTCTCTCGATACAAGATTACTCGAAACCGACGAGCATGTAGACGTAGACGACGACGTGTATGAGCATGAGACTGATGAATGTGGACGAAGCGAAAGAGGTATGTAAGTCTAGAGAAACTAGCGCTCTATACTCTCTGCCTACCCCGTTAGCGACTCGGCGTGATGATATGATGATGAGATCTCGCGCTCTACTCACTGCCTACTCTTCGAGAGATTCGGGGCAATGATACGTTGGTCTTCCTCTGCCTACTACCGGATACCATGGCATTACATAGGTATCTGTTTCGTCAATATTTCAGTACACATCCATTTTATCAAAATATAACTCCACCGATAAGGAACCATAGACACACAATTGTACGCGCGTAATACGTAATTAAGGTTAGGAATGTACGATGAAATATTCTCAATACCTACCAACGATAAATGAGAGAGATCGCTAATCGAATATCTCAACAGAGTTCACACATAAATCCTTTAGAAGTTAACTCGATACAGATGTAATCGGATCATAACGATTACGGCATCTATTTATTTACATTTAATTTGTCGATATCGATGTCTCACTGACCTAGCGTTCCCCACTTCGAAATTAGAATGTTTTCGCACCCGAGGCCGACGATTAGCCGCCAATCCTCTTGATTTATTCGATTTTCGAACGACGCCATTTTAGGTCACGTGCTGGCTGCAAATAGGCGGGATAAGGAGATGGTACTAATGTGTTTATACAGGGTGTGTTTATTTATAATAATATATATTTCTATTAAATACTACATATAACATGGTTAGCTAAATTGGCAACGATTGTCCGGGAAACTATTGGAATTGCATAAATAATGCTACAAGCTTAAACTAAAGATATAGAATTTTTTTACCTCTTAAACGTGTGTAGGTTTCCTCTCAATGTTTTCCTTCACCGTAAAGCTCGTGGTGCGATATATAATAAATAAATAAACAATACCTAGAGGCAATTCCACACAAATTGACCTAGTCCCAAAGTAAGCAAAGCTTGTGTTATGGTAACTAGACAACGATATATTTACTTATATAGATAGATATATATATACTTAAATACATAGGACATCCAAGACTAAGGTTCAAATACTCGTGTTCATCACACAAATATCTGCCCCCAGGGGGATTCGAATATATGTCGTGTCTCTAATCACGTGATTCAAACTTGCTATCTTTGTGTCGCTTCTACTCGAACCAATTCACTACGGCTATTGGCTTTTATTTTAATATGTAGTGCTGGTCGTTGTAGGGCTGTAGAGCCGTGGGGGCCGAGTGGTTCGAGCAGTTGCCTGCGACGCAAAGGTCGCAAGTTCGAATCCCGACTGTACCTATGAGTTTTTCTGAACTTAAGTACGGTGAAGGAAAACATCGAGAGGAAACCTGCATACGTCGTGAGAAGAAATTCAAAGGCGTATGTATAGTCGTGCTGGAGTAACGGCGATGGACCCGCCATCTGTCACGTTGGCACCTAATATACCTCTGGCGGAAAGTGGGTGTATGGGTATTACCCATATCTATATACCCACCTCTGCCTACCCCTTCGGGGACCCCTGTGGGAAGGCGTGAGGATATATTTATATTTAGTGCTAATTCGTGGGATTGAGTTTTTCTGCATTGCAAAGCGTAAAATCCGGCGTAAAAAAAAACGTGTGGCACTCGGGGACTGCCGCGATAGAAGCTATGCAATAGCTTAAAAATAAAAATGCAAACGCAATTTAAAATTAAAGTGCAAAAAATAATGTGTCAACAAACCCACATCCTGTATAATAAAACGGTATCGAATCCAACACCGTAATTGGAGCACTCAATTTGCGCGCCACTTGCCGCCGCGTGCCGCCCGCGCGCTACCAGCTACGATGTTTTGTCTATGGTACCCTTTTGAATAAAGAAAACAATTCTCCCGCGCTTTTAATCTGTGGACGCAGATCGTCGAATTAAATATTCATACTTTGCGGTTGGATTATTTTATTTTATTTTTATCGACGTTTGCGTTTTGCTTAATAATATATTCTAACACCCATAAAGGTCTCTTAAGGGACAGAGGTGTAGTACACCAACATTCCGCCAGAGATATATTTTAGGTTTCAGCGTGACAGATGGTGAATCCATTACTCAAGCACGACTATACACACGTCTTTGATTTTTCTTCAATTTCTTCTCAAACGTATGCAGGTTCGCTCTCGATGTTTTCCTTCACCGTAAAGCTCGTGGTGTGCACTCTACTTAAGTTCAGAACTCTTTGGCACAGTCGGGATTCGAAATTGCAATCTTGCAATCTTGTGTTGTGTTGGCAGAGGGATTAGTCCCATTATGCTGCCAGTACAGTATAACTCTCCGAACATAGAGTGGCAACGCGCAAGTGATACTTCGGTATTGTGAGCGTAAATAGGCTGCGGTAACCGTTTTCCATCAGGTGGGCCGTATGCTTGTTTGCCACTCTAGTTGTATAAAAATCTATTTACGCTATACTTACCTATACAATATAACCTAATTACAATGCAATGCTGCTAGTCTTCTTGGCACGTTGCCTCGGGATACAGATTTGGGACAAATATTTTATCTGTAAGTAGTTAGTTTCAACTGTTCTTTGTAAATATTATTAATTGTTGTTATTGTAAATAAAAAGACCTAATTACAATTTAATATACTCAGTGCACACTTTCTTAATCGCGTCAACTTGAAAAGAGGTCCTTTAGTATGATTTTTTTTTCCTATTTTTTTCTCGTTGCATTCTATAAATAAAACGTTGAGAACATCAATAGATTTCATACAACGTCTTAAAAAATGTATCTGAAAATTCTACCGTCTCGTACTGACGCGACAACAAAGAAATATTCTTCAAAAGGGGCTCAACAAACCCTTTGCTTAAAAACTGCATTCAAGGATTAAAATGTACGCACCTCTATAGAATTTTACGTTAGCCAGGTTTTGCCCTCGGATTTCCTCGCGATTAAGTATTTTTTTTATATACACATTTAGAACTGGCGTAGCTATACTTAAAAAGATTATATTATATTAAAAAAAAAAAAAAAGTTATATGGTCATATTTTTTTACCACAACGGTGGCAAATGCATTCGATCCACCGGATGGTAAGCGGTTACCGCCGCCTACGGATGCTCGCAATAGAGCAGGGGTGTCGATGGGGCGCTGCCGACACTGCAGGAGTCAAATCAAAAATATTTTATTCCACGTAAGGGACACAGGTTTTTCTGAACTTAAGTACCTTAACTTAAATACCTACAGTGATTTGTAGTGAGCTTTACGGTGAAGGAAAACGTCAAGCAGAAACTCTTATTTATACGTTTCTAGAAGAAATTCATAGGTATGTATAGTGCTTGAGTAGCGGCGACGGACTCGCCATCTGTCACGTTGGCACCTAAAATATATCTCTGGCGGAAAGTGGGTGTGTAGGTACCTCTGCCTACTTCTTCAGGGACCCTTGTGGGAAGACGTGAGATTTCACTCACGCAAAACTCGATTTTATCCAGCTTATAATCTATCTCTGTGCCGAATTGCATTCAATTCCGTTCAGTAGTTTCTGCGGGACGAGGAACGGAGGGGGACAAACATCCTGACAACCTTTCGCATTTATAGATAATGTTAGCAGAGTGAGATAGCAGGATAATGCAATTTAATTGGCTCGTATCAGGCAGTATACATCCCTAAGATAATAAAAAGTTCACTATAAGATTAAAAAAGAAAGAAAAAATATGTATAGTCGTGCTTGAGTAACGGCGATGGACTCGCCATCTGTCACGTTGGCACCTAATATACCTCTGGCGGAAAGTGGGTGTGTGGGTATTGCCTATACACCTCTGCCTACCCCTTCGGGGGCCCTTGTGGGAAGGCGTGAGGATATATTATATATATATATATAAAAATTTCTAACATGAACACCAGCAGGAGCCGATCCGAGAATTCTTTGCATCATTCTAACACGACCCTTGGGGTGGGGCAAACGTTTGACAAGAAATTCAAAGGCGTATATAACGACTCGCTGTCACGTTAAAGCTTGTATATATCGCGTCCGACGTAGGCAGAAGTGTGTAGGTACACACCCACTTTCCGCCAGAGATATATTTAAGGTGCCAACGTGACAGATGGCGAGTCCGTCGCCGTTACTCAAGCACGACTATACATACGCCTTTGAATTTCTTCTCAGACGTATGCAGGTTTCCTCTCGATGTTTTCCTTCACCGTAAAGCTCGTGGTGTGACTAATCACTGTACTTATGTTAATAAAAACTCATTGGTACAGTCGGGACCTTGGTGTTGCAACTAGTTGAGCCACTCGGCCACCACGGCTCACTAAAATAAGAGGATGAAAGGCGGAAAGAGGATGTTTAGCACACTACTTGTGGGTCGTGAAGATACACGAATGTATAATTATGCCGAATCCCTCACGAAAGGAGAGGGTAGAGATGGGGTAGAGCGCCAGTCCTCTCTTAATTTACTTCTTACGCTTAATTAGTCATCAATTTCTCTAGACATTTCAATTCTTGGAAGTTCGGACGTGGCCTTCCTCTGCCTCTTCTTGCACACACTTTTGCTTTGTATATCTGTTTCGTCAATCTTTCTTCACTCAACGTTTCTATGTGTCCAAACCAACGTAACATGCCTTTCTTCATCTCTTCGTTCACAACAGTTGTTTTTCGAATGTCTTCATTGCGGATTTGTTCTTATATCGTTACGCCGCGCATTTTTCGAAGAGATCGCAACTCAACTACATAATTGTATACTTGTGTTGTCCTCCCTCGCATATCTTTCAAATTCAATACCAAAAATTTTAATTTCAATATATTGACCCGTACTAAATTCTATCTATCCATAAATTACACAGATCTCTGCCTTTCCTGTCCATACCAGTCTCAGGAAGAACGTCCGTCCTTTTGTGTCTAAATACATTAAAATACTGTTCCGACCGATTAGTCCGCAAAAGACCGTGTTACCAATTTAATAGTGAAAAAAAAATCATCTAAATAAATAATCCAGATCTATAAAAAGCACAAAGGTGACCTTCCGATCGGCCGGGAAACATCTACGAACGAAAAAACTGACATTGAAATATATAAATGCCATAATTCACAATTAAACGCAGCTACTGGTCATGCCCAAACGCATATATAATAAATTTCGACCTTAAAAAGGTTGGAATGAAAAGACCAGGATACAACACAAAGGCGGGACAGGATCGAGGAACGGTGAAAAAAAGTTTATGGTCATTTTGCCGCCAACGCTTGCGAGTTTTAAATTTGGAATACTAAGTTCTTAAAGCGAGGTAGCGTATGCCTTATTTATTACTGTCAGGATGAAATTTTAGGCTTTTTTTTTTATTTTAAATTTAAATTGCTGACGTTCTATATTTTGTTTCAGGTAATGCTCTCCCGCGTAATTTGGTCAGTAATATTCATCTCATATGACACACGGTACAAATATCGCAACCAATAGAATTGTTTTTCGGTCAAGATTTTTTTCCTTTACTTTATATAATACCATCTCCAAAAATTGCAAATTAGTACACCTCAACTCATATAATCTCAAAAAAGTGCTCACTGTTTTATTGATGACACATAATTACGATGATACTGAAAATCTGCTATCTGCTGCTATATGAAAGTCAGTATAATACTACTCGACATTCCTTGATATTATTATATTATATCCCGACTCAACTTACACATACACACACGTACACGCACACACATATCTAAACACACACACGCACACACACTAAGCGAGCATTCGTCATTTTTTGTTTCTATACATGCATATATTATTATGTTATTATTATATCCTCACGCCTTCCCACAAGGGTCCCCGAAGGGGTAGGCAGAGGTGTATAGGTAATACCCACACACCCACTTTCCGCCAGAGGTATATTAGGTGCTAACGTGACAGATGGCGAGTCCATCGCCGTTACTCAAGCACGACTATGCATACGCCTTTGAATTTCTTCTCAGACGTATGCAGGTTTCCTCTCGATGTTTCCTTCACCGTAAAGCTCGTGGTGTGACTAATCACTGTACTTAAGTTTAGAAAAACTCATTGGTACAGTCGGGAATCGAACTTGCGACCTTTGCGTCGCAGGCAACTGCTCGAACCACTCGGCCACCACGGCTCAATTTAAAATCAAATTATTATGTGCATTGCAATAATTTGAACAATGACCTTTGCTTACAGAATTCCATTACCTAAAACAAAAGATAACTTAATACTAAGTAGCTTTATGATTAATCACATTGAGAATAAAACAAACTTATTTCTTTATAATATAACGGAATAAAAAAACACAGGGAACACCTCAACGGGGAGCACGGGGACACCTCAACTCATTCAACAGCCTGAGCGTTCGCGGAAGGAAACTCCTTTGGAACCACGCAGTGCGAGACCTTTGTGGTTTCAAGGTATGGGGATGAATTCCCCGTCGATGGCGAGAGGTGCTTCTGCAGAACACTCCCCGTTATACAAGCGGTAGAACACACACAGGGAGGCAAAGTCTCTTCTCAGACTTAGTGGTCCAAGCCGCTTGTGAGCATGGAATCGTGGCCACTTCTAGCTCACATTCTTTTTAAATAGCATATTTAATGTTGGCAGTTATTGGAAGACTAAACCACTCGGGCTCCACGGCTTTTTGCGTACCGTATAAGAAAAAAAAACAAAATCACAAACTTTAAATACTTTTAATTGTTTGTGTATACAGCCAGCACTAACACGACGAAATCTATGTGTACGTATAAACGTTTTTTTTTTTATTGATCATGCCTTTGACACAAACAAGAACAGACACCTGTGTACACAAACGTATGAAAAAACTCGGACAAGCAAAGCTCGTTCTGACAAAACGGAACTGAATTTTCGGACAAAAGGCCACAGATTCGGTTCCCACGTTTTTTTCGTCCATTGATGGGCACTGTAGCAAAATTTACGATGTCTAGGTGCGAAAAGGCAATAGATTAAAGTATAATTATAGGCATATATATATATATATATATAGTATAGAGCGCCAGTTCGCTCTAGACTTACATACCTCTTTCGCTTCGTCCACATTCACCAGTCTTTTCATACATACTCGTCGGTTTCGAGTACTCTTGACGTTCACGTCCTTGAGTGTCCGATGAGTATGAAATAAAATTTTACGCAAGTGAAAACGCGGGGCAGAGCAAGTAGTCATATAATAAGACAAACAATGAACCGACCAGTAGTCTGTCATAAATAATATATTAGTCATAACAATAGCCCAAACAAACGCAATGCCCCAGGGAGGGGCAAGCGGCGATGTCTTGAGATAAGTCCTGTGACTTGCTTGTTTCGCCCCAACTCTGGTGGGCTTCGTGACTAGTAATTAATAGACTTCGAATTCGTTCCTTTAAGAGAAGCCGTGGTAGCCGAGTGATTCGAGAACGCAAGTTCGAATCCTGCTGTGATTAGTCCCACCACGACCTTTATGGTGAAGGAAAACATCGAGAGGAAACCTGCATACGTCTGAGAAGCAATTCATAGGCGTATGTATAGTCGTGCTTGAGTAACGGCGATGGACTCGCTATCTGTCACGTTGGCATCTAAAATATATGTCCGGCGGAAAGTGGGGTGTGTGGGTACTACCTATACACCTCTGCCTATCCCTTCGGGGATCCTTGTGGAAAAACCTAGAGAAAAAATTGTGTACGTATATATTATCACGCCGAGTCCCTCTCGGCGTTGGCAGAGGAAGAGGCCTCACACATCACAAGAACACATTTTCCTAGAGATATACGAAGCGAAAGGGTGTGCAAGTAGAGATAGAGGAAGACTACGTTCCAACTACCTGGATCAAATCGGTCCGCCGCTCAAGGACGGGAACGTCAAGAGTACTTGAATCTGACAAGCATTAATGAAGAGACTGATGAATGTGGACGAAGCGAAGGAGGTATGTAAGTCTAGAGCGAACTGGCGCTCTATATTATCTGCCTACCCCGTTAGGGACTCGGCGTGGTGATTGTATTTATGTGTTTTCGTAATATTTATCCTTAATATGACATTAATAAAGACAAAGGAATGCACCATTGGTGGTAGCCGTTTTAAAAATGTCAACTCTATTGAGATAAGATAAGATTTTTTTTTATTGAAAGTTCAAGCAGATAATCTCACATGCATGACGTGGCGTGACATTCCACGACATACCTGCAAGCTACAATGGCTGAAAGGAAATTAATAAACCGAACAGAATAATACCCCGACCTGCGTCCCATGCAGTGACACTATTTAAAAAATACTTTCAAACAAAAAAGTTCAATATCCCTCGAGGATTACACGAGAAACGCATTTTCGATATGGCCACACGGAATGAAGCTTCCAAATTCAAAACTTAAAAAGTAGAAAACGTAATTCTATTTTCGAACTTGATCGGTTAGATTTGACAGAGGTGTGATCGGATAGTGAACTGTCAGTGTGACATTGCGCGCAAGTGCCGCCACCTGTCGCCCATGAATGGCATATATCGATGCGTATTTATCGTCGATCAATGATTTGGCAATAAATTTTCATTGAAACTAGTTAGGAAGCCCTTCTTCTATTCGACACGGGTGGACAATACGCGTGACTAGTCAAATTGTTGACAAAAAGCATAAATTGTACCTTTGATGTCATGTCTTGTCATATGTGTCAAAATTCTAATGCAATATTTCGACCACCTGTTTGATCAATTATCAGAATCGCTGAGTGTGAGAAACTATTTTTTTGCAAGTAAAGGATATATTATACATAATGTTGATAGAGCGAATTCTTTCTTTACTTACACACCGTAAGTAAAGAAAGAATTGACGCTCTACAGTTTTACCCCGTGAAGGACGGCGTGATGATATAATAATGTATGTATGTATTTTATATAGCTATTTTAACAGGTCTAAATTGCAAACCAAGCCAGTGATCTGCAGTACAGATATGCAGCTTGGTTTCGATTTTCTGAACATAAGTTCAATGGTAAAGCTCGTAGTAATCTGCATACGTATTTACGTACTAAAGCGTATACATCATAGAATGTACGTGTGTTTGAGAAACGACAACGAAACGCCATCAGACATCCAAATATATTTCCGTCGCAAAAATAATGTTGTTGCTCATTTGCCTACCTCTTCGTGTTTGGGACATGACGATTTTTATAGCTACTTTAATTCACACTAAAAAAATAACTATAATAATTTACATAGATACAAATCATCCCCGAGTCCCTAACGGGGTCGGCAGAGGGTATAGAATGCCAGTTCTCTCTACACTTACATATGACGACGCTTATGAGGACGCTTCGTCCACATTCATCTGTCTCTTCATACATGCTCGTCGGTAATAATGTTTTTGTTTTTTTTTGTTTAAAAATTAACAATATTTACAAAGAACAGTTACAAAAGAAGAAACTGACTACTTACAGATAAAATATTTGTCCCAAATCGGTAGCCCGAAGTAACGTGCCAAGAAGACTAGCAGCATTGCCACGCTGGATAGCAATGCTGATTCTCTGAGCGAGATATGTTCCAGCCTGTCACGAGAGGTCTCGACTAGACGGCGCGAGACCTCTTTAAAAAGATGGTGAGCCTCAGCTCCCCAAGGCCCCAGAGTTTCAACCGCAGATGCAGCAAATATATAACCTGACCATAATGATTTAACATACATACATACATATCATCACGCCAAGTCCCTAACGGGGTAGGCAGAGAGTATAGAGCGCCAGTTCTCTCTAGACTTACATACCTCTTTCGCTTCGTCCACATTCATTAGTCTCTTCATACATGCTCGTCGGTTTCGAGTAATCTTAACGTTCCTGTCCTTCAGAGTCCGATCTATTTGATCCAGGTAGTTGGAACGTGGCCTTCCTCTGCCTCTTCTTGCACACACTTTTGCTTTGTATATCTGTTTCGTCAATCTTTCTTCACTCATCCTTTCTATGTGTCCAAACCAATGTAACATGCCTTTCTTCATCTTTACAATCACGCCCTCATTCACACCAGTTGATTTGCGAATCTCCTCATTGCGTATTCGATCTAATATCGTTACGCCGCACATTTTTCGAAGAGATCGCATAATAATGATTTAATTATTTTCAATATGTATGTTGTATAAGAAGACTTAATGCACGCATGCACTTAATGCACTTAAAGCATGATTTGATTGTATGTGGGCGGACGGTGACATGAGTTGCCAAAAGCCCAAGTGAAAGTGAAAAATAATCAGATGATTCTTAAATGCGAGGAGGTACACGGAAATGTTGCAACAAAAAAAGTGTGGGTGAGTACAAACAGACAGACCTCCATTCAAACTGTAAATTGAGTAATTTAAATTACCTCTTAATGGCAGCCAAGGATGTCTCGAGGAAACTTTTTGAGCCGAATATTTCGCTCAACGAATCAGCATTGCCACACAACGTGGCAACGCCGCCAGTCTTCTACGCACCCTTCCGCGTGACACAGATTGGGGACTTTTATTATATTTTTAATAAATAATAATATATCCTCATGCCTTCCCACAAGGGTCCCCGAAGGGGTAGGCAGAGGTGTATAGGTAATACCCACACACCCACTTTCCGCCAGAGGATTGGGACTTTATTTTCACAACATACAGCATCCGTCTTCCCGTCCCAGCGCAGTGCGGAACGCGATCCAGTTTCAACGGACGGCGAATCCGCATCAATGCCCAACGCCTGTTCTCCAGCTTCAACGTCCTGTTGCGCCAGACTGTTCCTGATGCCCCGCGTTCCACCGTCACCACGCACCATTAATAGGTAGTTTATCTTTATGATTACTTTGTATTACCTTTAATATGGTATGGTAGTCAATAGCTGTACTAATGGTATAAATTACGTACAAACTTCTTTTGGATTTTTTTTTATACAACAAGAGTGGCAAACAAGCATACGGCCCATCTGATGGGAAACAGTTACCGTAGCCTATTTACGCTCACGATACCGAAGTATCACTTGCGCGTTGCCACTCTGTGTTCGGAGAGTTATAGTGTGTTGGCAGCATGTGGTTAATCCCTCTGCTCCAACACAAGGTAACAATCCTCCCCCCTCCCCAAGGAGCTCATTACTGGAAACCTTATTCACCACGTAGGAACATAACACAAAAAAATTGTGTTATTTGGCTACGGACTTCTATAAGGTGGAGGTCCTGCCCCAGTCGGGCAGCTCCGAATTCGAACGGGAAACCCGTTATGCCCTACCTCTCTTAAATGTTCTTTTGGATGTACTTCTACTGGATGGAACTGGTTGAAATTTGGCTAAGTGAATTCCATAAAAAACTATATTTTCGCGCAACTATCAAAATCACACAACTATCCGTCAGTGCGGATGGAGCCCGCGGCCTTCAGCTTCGCAACCAGGAGCTCTAGTGACTAGACCAGCCGTCAAATATAACATTCTTAATATAATATTGATTTCATCTGATTAAAATTTAATTATCGTAATAGGTACCTACTCATTGCCAAAATCAATTCCTGAATTAATTGAGATTATTTTAAGCCTGTTCAACATTTAAATACTGGCAACTTTTTAAATGTCTAATAATACGCTGTTCATTAAATTTAATTTGTTTTTATTTGAAATTAATTCGTTAACTAAATTCCATTCCATAATTAAATCGTGCGAGTCTATGAATATTGCAGTTATTTTTTTTAACAGTTGAAACTAATCCCTGGACGGGTTTGTGATCAAACATAATTAATAATCGAATTTAATCATAATTTTTGTTGAAAAACACAATCGAACGCTAAGCCATACGCGACGACCTGTCAAAAGCGGTGACATTACATCTCGGATCGAACTGTCACACCTCCACAGAAATACGACGCGATTGTCAAATGGCTTTTTTTCACTCAGCTCCGATGGCACCGAATCAAGTTTTCGTCCAGCCGCAGTTGTCAAATTAGACAGTGTTCGATATTTAACACTTTGACACTGGCAGCTAATCCTCCCAACAATTATTTTTCTTTTTTCATGCTCTCGAGTGTCATGGTCGCCGTGAAATAATCCTTTTAAACGCGGGCTCTTATTAAATAGCTTGCATCGTATTTCTGTGCTTAAGGTGCTCTCGTTGCGAAGAAAAAACGTAATTTGAAACCCATTACTTAGTTAGGTCATTTTGTAAGTATTATGATAACAAAAAAAATGGGTAGGTTCAAATTCTTCTAGTTGGAATCCCGATATTACGGTGGTTGAAAACATCGAGAGAAAACCTGTATACATTTGAGAAGAAATGCAGTGACACATATTTAGAAGAAACAGCGATGGAGTCACCAAAATATATATCTTATATAGATTTGACCATTATAATATGTGAACATATTGTATTCTAGAGCAAGTGAATGAATTTGTATATCTTGGAAGCATGTTCACACGAGATGGAAAGTATGAAAAAGATTTCGAAAGAAGGATAACTGCCGGAATTAAAGTGAATGGAGCCATGTCGGCGTTGATGGGCTGTAAAAGTCTGAGCAAGAATGCTCGAGTTGCTGTCCACAACGCGATATTGTATGGCAGCGAATCCTGGGTATGTCAGAGGAAGTATGAAAATAGCTTGAATGCAGTCGAGATGCGATCTCTTCGAAAAATGTGCGGCGTAACGATATTAGATCGAATCCGCAATGAAGAGATTCGCAAATCAACTGGCGTGAATGAGGGCGTGATTGTAAAGAAGAAGAAAGGCATGTTACGTTGGTTTGGACACATAGAAAGGATGAGTGAAGAAAGATTGACGAAACAGATATACAAATCAAAAGTGTGTGCAAGAAGAGGCAGAGGAAGGTCACGTTCCAACCCAGGTAGTTGAAAATCAAATAGATCGGACTCTGAAGGACGGGAACGCTAAGAGACTCGAAACCAACGAGCATGTATGAAGAGACTGATGAATGTGGACGAAGCGAAAGAGGTATGTAAGTCTAGAGAGAACTGGCGCTCTATACTCTCTGCCTAACCCTTTAGGGACTTGGCGTGATGATATGTATGTATGTATGTAACATATTGTAGTACCGATAATATTATACATAGGTACACAAATGGATTTAAAAAAAAAAATGTAAGTCGGCTAAAATAGAACTACTTTTCTTTAAAATTCGAATAATTTTAAAAACGTTACCTTGTCTATGACTAACTGCGACAAAAACTTATCGTGCTATCGAAGTCCCTGTAGGTAGTGGGACCAAGATACCGAAATGCAAGTCACGCTTAATGTTACGTATCAAACTCATTCCGAAATACACAATATTGATCAGATAGAAGAAATCTTGTTCACAAACAATGCTATTATTCGTATGAAAATAAACAACTTGAGGCTTCCATTCGCCGGCCGATGCTTGAAAATAAAATAAAAAAGAATCACCATAGATAGACACGATGGCGCGCATTCGGGTTTCAAAATAGAAATTGGGGCAGTCAGTAGGGCTGCCAAGACATAAAATCAATTAACTGAACATGAGCAATTCAGACTCATTTTTACGCCAACATTTATTAACACAATAATACAGTGACAACGTGACAGATGGCGAGCCCAACGCCGTTACTCAAGCACGACTATACATACGCCTTTGAATTTCTTCTCAGACGTATGCAGGCTCGATGTTTTCCTTTACCGTAAAGCTCGTGGAGTGGCTAATCACTGTACTTAAGTTCAGAAAATCGTAAAAATTTGAACTTGCTATCTTTGTGTCACAGGCTACTCGGACCACTCTGCCACTACGGCTTTTTAACCAAATAAACTATACTTAATCCTAAACACATAAAACCAGAAAGCTAGTGTATTAGGAAATAGTCAAGACGAGTAAACAAGAGCGTTTATGTATCGGCCTTTATCTTAAGAAACTAGCTAATAAATGACTAGATTAATGCCTAGTTATAGCTTATAAGGTTGAAACACTAACTACCAAAAAGGATGTCCATCATTATAAGTCGAGATAAGTACGTACTTACGGATCGTTCGAAAAGAATTTGCAAAAGCTAAGCGCTCTTGTGTCTCAATTTGTCAATTTCAAATATAGCACACGTATTTAATTGTTAGGTATTCGGCTAGAATGCGAGATCCGAATAAAAATAAAATAAATTAGGAATTAATCCTTATTGCTCATATGAATATTAAAAATCAATCAGGCACAACCCTGACCAGAGACAACGCGACGTGTCTACAAAAAAGCGCGCGTAAAATATTTTCATGTTTGACAACTGTCACAGGGATTTGATCGATATCAATATATTTATTTAAATACTTACGTTCACGACGCACGGTGGACTACACGGCTTTCATTGTGATATTATTTCCATTTACTGTCTCTTGAGTCCGAGTACAATATAACTTCCTAAACATTACAAAGCTATAATATATTATGAACTTAAGTACAGTGATTAGTCACACCACGACCTTTACGGTGAAGGAAAACATCGAGAGGAAACCTGCATACGTATAGTCGTGCTTGAGTAACGGCGATGGACTTACCATCTGTCACGTTGGCACCTAAAATATATCTCTGGCCGAAAGTGGGTGTGTGGGTGAGGATATTATTTATTTATAGCTAACATAATAAAATAGTTCGGAGTCGTTTCATTTCAAAGAATAATTTTCCTGAACTTGTGGAATCTGCCTCACCATTAACTTTATGATGGTGAACAAGAAGAGCCTGCAGTAACCTGCATAAGTCTGAGAAATCATTTTAAAATGGCGCTGACATGCTCGCAATCTGTCACGTTGATAGCTAACTATAGCACTGCTAGACTTCCGTGACCTCTAATGACCCCGTAGTATAAATTTAATGATTACAATAGAATATTCACTTCAAAACAAACCAACCAACAATATTTAATTACGTTTGCGCCAAACAAAACCACAGACAGGCTCGATTCGAACCCGCGAGTCGATCGATAGTAGACGAAGCCCGTGGTGTCACGAAGGCCGAAGCCCTAGCAGCGCGGTGCAAACTACACCGACATGCTATCGATAGCGTGCTGTGACGTCAGTACAACACTAGATATCATTTACCAATTTCGAGATTTTCTACAAATAAACTGCGTATAATGGAGGCAGGTTAGTAAAATTGGAGGTAGCTTCTCCATTGCAGTACCCGGGCGATTAAGCTTTGCTACAAAATATTACATAGTTTCAATAATATCAAGCAGAGATAAAACGAGTTACGAAGAGAGTAACTCTCTAGAACGCCAGTTCTCTAGATATACAGACAGCTTTCGCTTAGTTCACGTTCCATCACGTTCTAATCATTCGCAACAAAATAGAAGCTTAAAAATTTATACAAAAAATCTATTTAAACGTTATGATATTAAAAATGAAAACCTTAGATAAATACTACTAGTGGCATCTGATGGTGATTGGTGTCCGTTTATGTTCGTAGCAGTGAATCTTAATTCTAAGCAATTTGTTTATATAGATGGCGCTGCTATCAACATATGGATTATAAAGTTGGTAGATTTTGGAAACAGTAACTGCCGCCTAAATAGATATTTAAGTACTAAACTAATGTAATGTAATTTGATTAAAATACGAATTTGTCGTTGTTATTATTCAATGTTCATTGCCTGTGAATATAATCGATCAGTTCCGTCACTTCACGTCTCAGCTACTCATTCTGGTCTGGTAAGTCTGGTAACACTATTGCAAAATCAAACATGGCGCGCGTTTACAGTAATTTAAGTTTTTTCCAATTTTCCATTTATTTTACCGTTTTATTATGTTGTTTTACCAATCTCGTGAGTGCTAATCGTGAGCTGGACGAGGATAACTGGAGAGAAATCCTTGATGGAGAATGGATGGTTGAATTGTAAGTGATTTTTATAGCCGGCGTAGGCCGCCTTTGAAAAACGTGTCAGAATTTTCCTTATTTATTAGCATTAATTACAATAAATACATTCATGCCTTAACAATTAACATTTAAGGTAATAATTGTCCAGTTACATGTATTTTCTGTGTAGTTTGAACTATCTGAAGCACTTTGCAATGCAACGTATGGGTCGCGTTAGGTAAAGTTCAACAAACTTATACAAGGTCGGCAAGATCTGCTGGTCTGTACGAGGGACTTGAATCTGTTTGAGAATCGCGACAAACATGACGTATTACCAATTGTGTCATAGATTTTAAATTATCTTGCTCTTGCTTGGATTTTTCGACCAAATTCATGATTGAATCGTCTTCTAATAAATGTTTACATATTCTTTTATTTAAAGAATATTTATTATGTTTAGTAACTTAATTTAAGTAAACATATGACCGATTGTAAAATCGACTGTTTCTATACAGACCAATACAAACCAGGAACCAACATTTGCCCATGTCAGATTTAATAAAAAATAAATTTCAAATTTGATATAAAAGTAATATTTAAAATTATATATAACACCTTTAAATATGCATGAATACAAATATGTATTTGTTGATGATATGAAGAACTTTAAATGTTTTCTTCACCATAAAGCTCGTGATGTGACTAATCACTGTACTTAAGTTTCGGAAAACTCATTGGTACAGTTGGCATTTGAACTTGCCATCTTTGTGTTGCTGGCAACTACTCAAACCACTTAGCCACCACAGCTCAATCATATAAATTTTTTTTTTTCTGTCTGAATAACACAACCATATTTCATGATGCCAAATTTGTAATTGAGTCACTACCATTGTAAGAATAGTTAAGTGTCATAATGAGTCACTCTCATGACCAAATCAATTTGATTAGGTCATTATACATACATATCATCACGCCAAGTCCCTAACCGGGTAGGCAGAGAGTATA
>JACCPG010003936.1:0-72125 GCA_016069955.1 Drepana arcuata
GTGCAGAAACACGAGCAGTGACATTTCGATTTCCAACACGCCAAACGATCAGTCAATTTCAATGAACGTAGGCGTATGAGTCGATTTGCCGCAGAGGCAGACATACGTTGAAACCTTTAATATGGAACTTCTAAAATCTTTACTTGACGTATCATGATACAAGAAAAGTACTTCTGTTCACACCATCATGAACCTATTTAAGTAATCCAAACCATAATCTCTCATGAAGTACCTCTGTTGACACCGTCATGAACCAATTTATGTAAACCAATCCATAATCTCTCATGAAGCGAATGAAGGGGACTGCATAAGAGACGCCGACAAGAGCCCAGCTCTTAAATTTGTGATAAATCCATTTGCTAGTTGAAGTTTTTAATCAAACTGATTTAATGATGATGATGATGATGATGATGATGATGATGACGATTTAGAACATACATATAATTTTTTTTTCATAAAACATTATATGTATTAACCAACTGATAAATAATCTATCTCTGTACCATATTTTATCCAATTTTATTTCGTAGTTTTTGTGAGAAAAAGGAACAAATTTCTTCACAAACTTTCGCATTTATAACATACATACATGTCATCACGCATTTAGAACATTAGCAGGATTATTTATGTAATTTCATTAACTGTACAAAGTACGTTTACAATATGGTGTAGGTATTACGTACCTACTTAATAAAAATGTTCATATTTTTAACGCAACCTGGCAAACGGCTAATACTGGGAACCAATTAGAGTAAACTGGGCTGGTGTTTTTATTACTTATGTATTTATTGAGAAACTACTTAGTAAGTAGGTACATGGTCAGATCGTGAACAAAATAAAAAAATATAATGGTAGATCTCTTATTTTTTATTGGGAACTAGCTGCCCCGGCGAACTTCGTACTTCCTAAAAAGTCAAGAAAATTGTTGTTTTTACTTATTTTCTCGTATTTTTTCTATTTTCTCTCCATAAGAACCTTCAGAGTTCATAAAACACAAAAAAAATTATCATCCGAATCGGTTCAGCCGTCTTAGAGTTTTGCGCTCAGCGACACATTAAGAGCGAATTTTTATTTATATAGATGAAACTGTTTATTTGAAAATATGACCATAAATGTTTATAAAACCTCTTGTGAAATATTAATACTTGTTACTTACTGCGTATCAGGATCATTACAATCGGTCATGGCAAACAATGGCAAACAAACCACATTGACACAAGCCTTTACAGATATATGCTAAACGCCGGGGAAACCTATTGCTGTCGACACATGTATTCACACCTTAAATTTACTTAGATCATTTTCCATTAAACTAATATTTATTGATACATAAACAGACAGTTAATGCTTCAATGTGATGATGTCTCCATTGTTTTGAATCGGTGACTTTTCATGTAAATTCTCTGTAGTGTAGCAGTTGCTGATAAGTCACAATAGTCAAGTCACACACATAAAAGGCATGATATGTTTGTATAGTACTATAGTAGGAAATCTTGGTTGCCAAATAATTACGTAAAAAAATCCGTATTCGCACGTATTGGTATTGACCCTTGATTAAGCGCGGTGTTGTCATCTATCAAGTTGAACCTAATTACTTCTTTGGAAATATATATCCGGCGAAAATGGGGTGTTAGACGGAGTCGGTAGTGTAGTTCTACCTCTGCCCATCCTTTCAATTTCGAGTCCGTCGCCGTTTCTCGAGCACGACTATAGTCTTTGACGACTGTTTTTGATGTTCTTCTCAAACTTAT
This sequence comes from Drepana arcuata, assembly GCA_016069955.1. Classification (NCBI taxonomy): domain Eukaryota; kingdom Metazoa; phylum Arthropoda; class Insecta; order Lepidoptera; family Drepanidae; genus Drepana; species Drepana arcuata. The sequence goes on from JACCPG010003936.1 coordinate 1,752, forward strand.
GTAGGTCTCCTCTCGGCGTTTTACTTCCCCGTAAAGCTCGTGTTGCGATTCAACCCCTACTTAGGTTCTACAAAATTCATAAGTAGAGTCGGGGTATGAACTTATAATCTTCGCGTTGCAAGCGGCCACTCGAACCACTCGGCTACCAAGCTCCCATTTTGTTTATATTTTACAGATGTCAGTAGAAGACTATTAAAGCTTTTATTGCTAAATAGTTTCCAGCAGCTAAACCTAGATTGCGCACGTCCGAAGTACGTACTCAAACTCATTTTGCAATGCGAAACTACAGTTTGCTAAATGAAACAATGGTTCTTTATAGACCTGCTCGAGTTGCAACGTTGCACTCGCTGCACCATTTTGGTGCCTACAATAGTCTGTAATGGTTATAATAATATATAATATATCCTCACGCCTTCCCACAAGGGTCCCCGAAGGGGTAGGCAGAGGTGTATAGGTAATACCCACACACCCACTTTCCGCTAGAGGTATATTTGGTGCCATCTGTAATGGTTGATTTTTATATATACATATATATTTTAGATGCCAACTTGACAGATGGCGAATCCAATATTGCTTCTGAAGCACGTCTTTAGAAGCAACGTCATTGCTTTGTGCTTTCCTATCGATGTTTTTCTTCACCGTAAAGCTCGTGGTGTGACGTAACTATTTACAATAAGTTCAGGAGAACGGCATTTGAGCCTGCAACCTGCCACGGTATATAGGAGAAAAATCTCATATTTCTGCCAATATAACAATGATACCGTTAACGGGCATATAATATGCTTATATATGGTATGATGATTATTACCCATACCATACAAACATTGGCAATAATACACCAGGATAATAATATACGCGTATATTAGTAATAACCATAATATACGCGTTTCTATAGGAATTTGTAGTTAGTGCAAAAATCAACACCCTAGGTCAGGTAAACCCATGTCAAAGGTTTCGCTACCGTTCGCCATAAAAATAAATTTAAAAATCCTTTTCATGTTGGCTCAGTTGAGCACTCAAACAAGAATGGCTTTGACAATATTATAATAGTTGGTAGTTACGTACAATTTACCTGAAAATTACAGTTAGGTACTATAAATGCTACGAGTATCTACTTGGAAAACTTTTTGTCCTTTTAAGCCAGTCACAGGGCCATATATAGACATTCAAGGCTATATTCTTGTTAAATTTTAAATAACTTCACATCATTAATAACACCTAAAGACCTTAGACCTAGAGAATTTAGAAGAAAAATATTTATTTCTGAAGTTAAAAACGTAAATGACCGATACACCTCTGCCTACCCCTTCGGGGATCCTTATGGGAAGGCGTGATGATATATTATTTTATTATTATTATATATTTTTGAACTTTATTTACAATAACAATATTTAAGGGAGCCGTGGTGGCCGAGTGGTCGCCTGCAACACAAAGATTGCAAGCTCGAATCCCGACTGTACCAATGAGTTTTTCTTACAGTGATTAGTCACATCACGAGCATTACGGTGAAGGAAAACATCGAGAAGAAACCTGCATACAGTCGACAAGAAATTCAAAGGCGTATATTAGTCGTGCTTGAGTAACGGTGACAGACTCGCTACCTGTCACGGTAGCATTGAAAATATATCTCGGACGGAAAGTGGTTGTTTGGGTACTATTACCTATACACTTCTGCCTACACCTTCGAGGACCCTTGTGGGAAGGCGTGAGAATAACAATATTGACAATAAACAAAAATAATAATAATGATGTTTACTGCCATTTGGAAATTAGTAATTAGGCTTGTCTTAATTACTCTATTTATTAATTACTCGACTTCTGCATTTATGATGATGAAAGCACGATATGCACTTATCAACGAAAAATAACGTTCGAGCGGTATGCGAATTGAGCCTTCTACAAGGTTCCTCGTTAGGATAGGCAGAGTTAAAACAGCACCCGTTTTTAGCAGGATTTATAAACTCGTTATCAGAAAAGTAAACGTGACAGATGTCGAATCCGTCGCTGTTGTAGAACGCATTATATAAACGCTTATTTTCTCAAACGTATCCGATTTCTTCTCGAAAAAATATCGAGAATAAATCTCACCATAAAACTCTACGAGTTTATTAAATCACTGTAGGTACGTAAGTTTTTTAATAAAAGGTTGGAACTTTTGTTTTATCGGTAACTTTTCATTGCAGGCTATTACGATAACAATTATGCTCCCCCTCCCCACCGGTTTATACTAAACTACTTCTACTTTTATTTATTATAAACTCTTATATATTGCCAAGGCTATGTAATAGGTTATACTTTCTGACATAATATGAATTAAAGGGTAAGTGCTTTAAAAGAATTCATTTAGAAGAGTGCAATATTATATTGTTTTTAAAAAAAATTAGTAATACCCCTGGACTTAGTTCTTTTATATTCCTACAAAAAAGTAACAGAAAATACATTTACGAATACCTAAATGTCAAAATATGTTAATCATACTCGCAGCGCGCAGAATCCGAATTTAAAGTATGCAAATGATTAATTATAATTAGTAAATAAGATCCTACGTTGCCATATTTTTCACATGATTCGTCATGGTCGTAATTAAGATGCAATGAAATATCTGCCAGGATTTAATGTTTCTCGATCTATTCGTAAAAACTTCGTTCACGAAACGATTCGTAAACGAAAGTTTATTAAAACTCTTTGTCGTTCTAATATTGTTAAAATCTTTCACTTTTACTTCTCACATGAAGGACTTAGTAACGAGTTGAGTTAAAAAGTCAAAATAAAAATAATTCGTTACAAATTAACGGACTAAGGAAAATATATTGAAGGCTCACTCACCTGTTTATTCTTAAAGTTATTCACAACCTATTATCATCACTTTTCACTAAGTCTTCATTTGTATTATGTGTAATATTTATATACTTTTGCAATGCAAATAATTGTTCAGAAAAAAAACTATAAGATTTTATTTACTTGCTTGCGTTCGATTTGAATAATTTCAAATTTAAATTCGCGCCTTTGATACAGGTGCCCGCGCAGTGCTGACGAGTGCGCGCGTTCGCCACAAAGAGTAACAGTTAGGTGATTGCAGTTAGTTCGCACCGGCTGACATTCTTAACTATTTCGACAAGTCGGTTATAGGCGGATGTCCACCGCAGACATCACTAGCGACTGCCAATACAATCATCTGATCAGCTGATCCTGTAAATTGGACCGGTTTACAGTTTGTAAACAGACCTACTATATTATTTTTATTCAATTTGATGTGCAAACTAGTTTTAAGGAATTTATTTGTTTCACAACATAAAAATATATACATGTATCTATAGAAGGAAGACCACGTTCCACCTACCTAGATCAAATTCAGTGACCACTCGAAGATGGGAACATCAACAACATAACATATACATTAATAATAATGATATACTGGATCATGAAAGATGTTTGAGAGCTCGTGCTCTACTCACTCTGTCAGCTCGACTGGACCCGGTGTGAGATATTACATATCTTTGAATAATATGTACTCCTGTACGTGTATGTGCCATGCATAGTGTTTATCCACATATTATATACTCGCCAATTAAATAAGGATTAGTTTCTTGATGTTTCTGCACACACCTGTTTCAGTATAATACCATAAAAGTTAAAAATCTATACTTTAAATGCAATATTTCTAACATAACTTTTAATGTGTGATGTTATTAATAAAAGTTGGCGCTCTACTATCTTTTCCTACTGGTGAAAGCCTCGGCGTGGTTTTATATTCTAAAAGCTTATGATTGATAATTTAGACTTAAGGCACTGGTAGGTAAGTAATATAGCAATAATAAAAAAAACATGTATCGCAAAAAATCTTATAAAAATAGTACATCGTAATTGTTGTTTTAGAATAGGATAGAATTGAATATAGTTTTAATTCTAGAACTGTGTACATTAATGCAAGATCGACTTTAAATAAAATAAATATAATTCTCAACAGCCTGTCCATTACGGACGTACAATTTCCTTCCGCTAACGCTCAGGCTGTGGAATGAGCTCCCCGTTGAGGTTTTCCCTGGAGAGTACAGCATGGAGCCTTTTTTCGGTTTTTTTCTTTCGGTATTTTTCGACCTTTACTCGACCTTTTTTTTTTTAAGATATATATTATACTTACATATTTTTCCACATATGTAGTACGTAGTTTAAACAGTACATTTGCATGCGCAACGGCTTCCTTGTCAAGTACGGTCACTATTTTTATGATGAGTTGTTTTGGTTGCGCTTGTCACCAATATGACATCATGCTACATGGTGTTTCAAATCATTTCTTTACTTTACTTTAAATGTACTACAAAGCAATTTTTTATGTTCTACAAAGATGCCAGAAAAGCTTGGCATGCCCACCTCATAGAAAGAGGTTACATTCAGATGCTACTGCTACGAGTGCCTAAGAGTTGAGCTAACAGCATGAGGTACGAACGAGTCCCCATAGCACCTACACATTCAATATAGTGTTTTTTTAGCCTTACTTCACTTAACGCAACACTACACAGAAGCAATACCATTTGACTGCAATCTTCTGTCTGATGGAGGTAGGTATTGCTCGAGTCGAGCAACTAAAATGTATATATTTTTTGTCATGAGTATAATGTCATGGATAATGATACCCGGACAGTCTTACTACGCCTTTCTTCAAGAGTCGCTCAAGGGCATCGTTGAAGTAACACCCACTATTTTAACCGTACAGCTACTTTATCGTCTCTAAGTTCTTGTTGCAATTCGACTTGTGCTGCATCTGCCCGCATGCATCTATGACAATATACATATAAAGAAAATTTCGTTCCATGTTAACTTTTATTTCACAATAGACAAAGAAAATGTACACGCAGTTACCGTTTATATTATTATTATATTACTTATTGATATACATTTATGATGCAATGTATGTTTATTGTATATGACCCAAATATATATATATATAGTGCATACCACAAGATTGCCAGATCGTACGTAATAAGGGACAATCTTGGTAACAGTCGTTATTACGACAACACTATAAGATAATTGGCGAAAGTAACTTTATTAAATCAACTTCTCAAATATTGTTACGAAAACTGAACAGATTGATTAATAAAAATAATGATTAATTCCACTGCAACAAAAGCAATAAGTAAAGGAAACGAGGGAATGATAATCAGCATTAGACTTAACAAACTTTATTATTATTTCTAAATTAACTATAGGTTAATGGCCACAAGTACTATCTACCAATACAAAACTCTAACATATAACATTACATTCAGGCACATAATAATTGCGTGCAATAATTGCTGTTTTATCTTATCTTTTACATCCAATTAAATGCCCCACATTTACTACGTAACACAATTCACATCCAATTAAATGATCTTACTCAACAATTCTATGACTAATTAAGTTCACAATCAGATATTTTTATTGTGTCACACCTTGTCTTCGCTTATCCCTTCGACTTCATGGGTTTTTCTTTGGGGTGTCTCATTAGTTACAATGTCTAGTGAGCCGTTTTTACTCAAACCACATACGGATAGCACTTTCGTGCCAATATCATGTTTCTTAACACAATAAAGTACAAGTATAAGTATAGTCAGTAGCGCTACTATAGCACCTACGATGATGGGTGCACTTTGGTCCATATCTTCATCGACTGTTGCAGCCAGCTTGATATTCTCCTCCTTGAGGAAATCTCTTAGTACTGCAAAGTACTCAAGAATCCCCTCAGTGGAAAGATCAGTTTCACCGGTTATAGTTTTAAGGACTGTTCTCCAGTCTTCGCTCGCTCCCAGAGCCATACCATCACTGAAATTTTAAAAATACTTTTTAACCCGGCTAAACATCACTCAGTGAAAAATATATACAAATTCAAATAATATAATTTATATTTCAGAGAACCAGCATTGCTATCCAGCATGGTAATGCTGTTATATTTTCTTGGCACATTGCCGCGGGATACCAATATTTAAAGTATTTTGCACAAATATTTTATCTGTAAATAGGTAGTTTTACAACTGTTCCTATCGTAAATATATTGTCTTTTATAACTAATTAATTAATTACATAATAAGTCTAATGATACTGTTTGTTCATTGTTTGTTCGTGACGCTGAAAAGAAATTAATACTAATAATAAGAATAATATGATTTTGATGAAATAAAATTATTTGATGCATTTAAAGGACATTGAGATCAGAAACTACAATCATTTATATACATGTGTTACATATACGGAATCGGCTGAGACAACGTTAAAAGTCATATTATCCTCAAATAAATGGTCATTGCTTTGTCCTTGCTACCTAAAGGTCTGGGCCTTTATACTTCACGCGCATTGTCATAATTATATAAGAGGGCAATACGAGACCTATATATTTGATATCATATAATACTTATATGACTTATATGATTAACATCGTATAATATCTAAATATGATGTTGACGGCCGTCTGGTCTAGTGATTAGAGCTCCTGGCTGCGAAAGTTGAGATCGCGTGTTCGATTCCCGCTGAGGGCAGATATTTATGTGATAAACACGAGTATTTGTACCATAGTCTTGGATGTCCTATGTATTTATGTATATATTGTCTAGTTCATTATGCAAAGAATGGTGTGTTCAAATGAAATTACAAGAACAATAGGCAGTAACCTACATCCGCATAGAAAAAAGGCTGGGAATAGAATACATTAATATATTCTTTATTTACAATAATAACAATTTACGATCAATTACAAAGTATAAATAACTACTTTCAGATATTTACCTTAATCGGTATTTAATATGAAGAGACTATTGAATGTTGACGAAGTGAAAGAGGTGTGAATGTCTAGAGAGAACTGGCACTCTATACTCTCTGCCTACCCCGTTAGGGGCTCGGCGGGTTGATATGTATGTATCTAAAATGTTTATGTATTCCTTACATACTGCATATAATGTATCTTTAAAAATCTGGTGTTATCGTAATTAGAATATTTTCCCTGTTCCCAGTACGATTTAATTATTCCGGAAGTGTACCTGAGCAATTTTCCGGCTTCCTTGACTCCGTATATGGAACACTGATGCAAAGGTCCAGTGTAGTTAGCTCTTCTGCACAGCGACAGTAATATTTGGAATTCCAGTACGTGGGAAACGAGATACCTAGAATTTAAATTTGTGTAAAAAAATATGCTACACGAAGATTATTATGTCTCATTATAAGTCGAGTTCAAATTGCTATAAAAAATTTGCTTCAAATGCAGTAAACATTTTAGTCGTAGAAATATCAACACGGATTTTTCCTGGGCAAAATTTGATTATCAGCTCACTTCGGTAGTATAATAAACTAGCCTTCTGAGAGCAAATGAACTATTCAGTACATTTTTATTATTCCTGTGATTACTGCCTTCAAACAAACATTATATGTCTTTTTATAATATTAGTACATACTGATATATACTATCCATTATAGCCCAAATAACAATCCTCTTCAAACTTATGATAATACATTGGAATAGGATTTTTTTAATTACGAATCATTTAAAATTTGTCTTACGTGATATACTGTACGTGTGACACTACGTGGTACTTGGCAGCCGGGTCCAAATCGCTCTCATTTCTCGTTACAGGTGGTGACACACCCGTCTCTTTGATCCTTGAGAACACATTAAAAAGTATATACAAAAAATAACGCAAGGATGTGGTTTTATAAATAAAATAATCAATAGAAATCTAGATACGTAATCTATCAGTATATATTTCTATAAAAAAAAATCCTATATGCGCTCCGAAACCATTGATAATTGTGATGTAACTATCGTAAGGGACCGCAATTTTTTTTTAATAACAGGAACCCCTGTTATAAAAAAAATTACTAATCGCAGTGAAATTTGCGTGGCATTGCAACCCATGCCGGATGCAACTACTAAAAAATAAATAATAACTAAACAGTTATCCTAAATTTCACTACTATATCTCAAAAAAAAGAGCTTTACGGTGAAGGAAAACATCGAGAGGAAACCTGCATACGTCTGAGAAGAAATTCAAAAGGCGTATGTATAGTCGTGCTTGAGTAACGGCGATGGACTCGCCATCTGTCACGTTGGCACCTAATATACCTCTGGCGGAAAGTGGATGTGTGGGTATTACCTATACATCTCTGCCTACCCCTTCGGGGACCCTTGTGGGAAGGCGTGAGGATATATTATTATTATTATTATATCTCAAAAATTTACTGCCATCCTCTACTACACAGGATGTGTTGTGAAAGACGATGAAATAAAGAAAAAGCTCCAAAGATAATAAAGTAATAACATTTTAAAATAGGGTAATATTCACTAAGAAGCGTGCTTATTTCGGTTTTTGCAGAAACCATTAACAACATAAAAAAATAAAAACGTTATATTCCACATGTATAATTTTATCTTTACAGTATATTTTATGTGCAATAAGGGTAAAAAAATATTAGAATGTGTTATATTTTATTTTTGTTTCATTTCACTGCTTTATCACATATTTGAGCAACAACCTATACAATTTGATCTGAGACAACCTGTAAATAGATAGTGCCATCCACGAAGACGCGCCCCACTATTCTTCCTTACAGTTTTTAGTGTATGTGTGCAATCTTCAACTGATGTTCTAGTATTATCGGTATACACTGATTACCTATACACTACAATTAATAGACTCGGGCCATACTCACCGTATCCCGCAACCCCCTCGACTGGAAATTGGTGGGGCGCGTCTTCGTGGATGGCACTATCTATACCTTACGTGTAAGGGTAAAGGAAAAACGTAATCCGGAAACAACAAGTGCGTGGCTGACTATTTTAGGAAGAATGAGGTGTACGATATTTACTGATGCGATGCGGCCTCCCTCACGGAGTTCAAGGAGTACCGAGATCAAGGAAAACAAAATTCGTACCTATAAATACCGTAGCAAAATACAACTTAAATGTAATATGCAAACCGCTTAAATCTATGGTTTTACTTTCGCGTTTTGGATATATGAAAACAGCTCAGAGAAAAAAGATCCCGAGAAGTTCGAATCCCGACTGTACCAATGGTGATTAGTTACACCATTAGCTAAACAGTGAAGGAAAACAGCAAGAGTCAACCTGCATACGTCTGAGAAGCAATTCAAAGGCGTATTTATAGCCGTGCTTGAGTAACGGCGACGGACTCGCCATCTGTCACGTTGGCACCTAAATATATCTCCGGCGGAAAGTGGGTGTGTGGGTACTACTACCTATACACCTCTGCCTACCCCTTCGGGGACCCTTGTGGGAAGTCATGAGGATATATAGTATAATTAAACACGGTTCCAAATTAATATGGGTAATAATACCTTAGATTTGCATGCGTACCTTAGATCCCACCAATGTTGGTTCCAATTCTCCAGACTGCTGTTCCCGAAGACATCCCATCGCCATTTATCCAGAACGTATGCGTATGCCATTAGAGGGAACTTCTCGAGTGCTACCCAGAGAAGATGGTTCAGTGTGACCTCTGGTCCAGTCTCTACCCTGACCAGGTTCAATGAGCTCAGGTGTTCCGGAGAGGTTAACTGCACTGCCACTATGTCTGAGATCGCGTCGTGGAATGCTGCATGTAAAGAACTTCATCAAAATTGGTTCATTTGGACAATACCACAGATGCCCAAGTTAAGATTACAATATCTCTCGTACAATTTTACTACAACTTCTTTGGCATAAGGGGAGAGTACAGAGTACTCACACGCAGAATATACCTACAAGTAATAGTTTATTAAACCAAGTCCTAAACTAAGTAAGGCTTGTACTTTACAAACTAGACAACTTTACACGCGTGTAAAGATAGACATAAATGAAATATATGAGATTTCCAATCTAAGTTGCTTATACTCGTGTTCATCACACAAATATTCTTCCACGTAGGTTTTCCCTGGAGAGTACAGCATGGAGTTCTTCGAAAAGGGTGTGAAAAGATTCCTGCAGGGTCGGCGACGCGCGAGTGATACCCCTGGTGTTGCAAGCGTCCATGGGCGGCGGTAACCGCTTACCATCAGGCGGACCGCATGCTTGTTTACCACCCAAGTGGTATAAAAAAATAAAGTGGAAATTGAACCCGCATAAGAAGCTAGAGCTGCAGACCAGGGCAGTCTTATATTAAATATAAATTGTTATTGGTGACATTTAATTGTATTGGTTGATACTGACAATTCCGTCAGGTTCCATTAGCATTACTTGTAATTATTAAAGTAATTATGTACGCTATTATAATATTGCTTGCTGTGCCCCGCGGATTCACCAGCGTAAAATTTTATTTGATTTGGGAAAAAAATACTGGAATAAGAATAATAATCCTTTGTCTCCTTTCTTTGTAAATCTATCCGTGTGGGAAATTTAATCCATGTCGGTTCAGTCGTTCTGGCGTAATGGAGTAACAAACATCTTTACACACTTTCGCATTTATAATACTAGTTGGAATACTTGTATAATATGCATTTATGCTTGTGTGCTTTAAAAGCTATTCAAACGGAAGTAGGATTTTGTGATTTATAACATTACGATACACAATGTAGGTATATGTTATTGTTTTTCATTGAAAACCTTGGAGGTTTGTACGAGTTGTTGTAAGAGTTGAGCTTTCATATTAATAACAAATATTTCCTTTACTTCGCAATATAAGGATATATAAATAGGAAATGTTTTTTACACCTTCCCACAAGGTAGAAAAGCGAGATAAGAAGGCAGGCAAAAGTTTTTTTTTTTTTATATACAACAAGAGTGGCAAACAAGCATACGGCCCATCTGATGGGTTACCGCAAAAGTAAATTATACTCTTTGTATCTTCCTGTCTACTCACAAGGGTCCCCGAAAGGGTAGGCAGAGGTGTGTAGTAGTACCCATACACCCACTCCGGTCCAGTCGTCGGCTGATATACTCATACAGTTTATATCAGTTGACTATTCATCTAGGTAGAGAGAGTGTTACCTGGATTTGGCCCATCTCGATACAGTGGTGGCAGGTGCCTGTAGTGCTTAAAGTACTGCACGTGACCTAGAAGTCTCGCTGCTCGGGACAAACCAACAACCACGTCAGTCACTTTTTCACCACACCACTTAATCCTGAAATATGATTATTTTTTACAATTAGATCAACTTATAATTAGATAAAATTAGATCAAAGTGAACTCACTCTAAAACTGTAAAAGTGTAACATTTTTGAAGCCGTGGTGGCCGAGTGGTTCGAGCAGTTGCCTGCGACACAAAGATCGCAGGTTCGAATCCCGACTGTACCAATGAGTTTTTCTGAACTTAAGTACAGTGATTAGTCACACCACGAGCTTTACGGTGAAGGAAAACATCGAGAGAAAACCTGCATATGTCTGAGAAGAAATTCAAAGGCATATGTGTAATCGTGCTTGAGTATCGGCGATGGACTCGTCATCTGTCACGTTAGCACCTTATATACCTCTGGCTGAAAGTGGGTGTGTGGGTATTACCTATACACCTCTGCCTACCCCTCCGGGGACCCTTGTGGGAAGGCGTGAGGATATTATTATTATTTATCTTTGAATCAAACATTTGCACATTTGAAATAAAATTCAACCTGCCTGGTTGTAATGCTCGTGGTGTGATTAATATATGTGTAAACTTAAGAAAATACTGATTGGTACAATACCGGGATTTCAAGTTGCAATGTTCGTATAACAAGCAACTACTCGAACCACTCGGCCACCGCGGCTCTTAGTTATAAAATAATTTAATACAATTAATTTAGCAGCAGCATTTAGTTAGTTCAGTTAATGCTTGGCGGACGTCACGTGCGAGCATAAATTTAATTGGCCGCATTGTGTTTAACTTCGCAAGGCTATGCTCGCAAAAAGACAAACACGTGACACAAACTTTTTGTTTAGGGGGCGTCCATAAATTACGTGAGGTGTATTTTTTAATTTTCTCTCCCTCCTTCCCCCCTGGTGAGATATCGTGAGATTTTATTCAACCCCATCCCCCAATCTCACGTGAGATTTTTCAAAATGTGGGTTTCTTACGTTAACGCGTTGGATTTTTATTGTAAAAAGAAAAAATGCTTCGTGCTTTTATTTACGACTACTTAAGACTAGTAATCAATATTGCTGCGAGTTTAATTATAAATTAAATCTTACGCATGTTCAATCAGGATTAAATGAACCAAAATAGTATATATTTTTTTATTTAATCAGTAAAAGAATTGCGTGATATTTGCCGAGACCTCCCCTCTCTCCAACGTAAGATTAGATGCGATTTGACTCGAACCCCTCCCCCCTTAAACATCTCACGTAATTTATGGACGCCCCCTTATAAAGTATGGTTAAGGATTACGTTGGCAAATTTAGCATCGGCAGTGTAGTATGATACATAGGTTCTTGATATTACGTGCCATATTACCATCATTATTTAAACAAGTGACAGATGTATATGACGTGTACACTTTATTTTATACAGCAAGGTTGTGATGCAAGGTGGCAAACTAGCATATGGCTATAAGCTCATGAGAAGCGGTTACCGTAGCCTATTTACGCTCATGATACCGATACTGTGATGGTAGCGTAATGGGACTAATACGGTAATACCTCTCTGCCAACACAATATAACAATCCTCCCCGCTCCCCAAGGAGCTCATTATTGAAAACCTCATTCAACGAGCAGGAACACAACACAAAAATTTGTGTTATTTGGCTACAGACTTCTATAAGGTGGAGGTCCGGCCCCAGTCGGGCAGCTCAAAATTCGAACGGGAAACCCTATACCTTACCTTATATCGTATACCTTACCTCTCTTAAACTGTCCCTTTTTGTAAATTTAATGTAATTAAAAATGTAATTGTAAAACCCTCGTTTTGTGTCTGCTTTTACGTTGCATTCATTTTATAGTATGCATGTTTTTTAGCATGTATTTATACGCATTTGAATGCTAAATTAGTGCTGGCTTAGGAATTTCCTTTAACATAATTGCAGTATGAGTTCATAATATTTATCAACTTTTTCAATAGGGAATTAGGTTAGATTTTATTGTAAACGCCTAGTGCCAGTCGCGCGTTGTCCACCTGTGACAGTAATGGCATTATCGGAAGCATCATTAATTGAGGAGTTCAGATTTTTACTTATTGCAGAACACAAAATACATGAGCAGCATTTGGCATCTTCTAGTTTCAGTGGGGATTTTTATAAGCGAGATATTCCATTGTTATAACCCTCCTAACATCTCCAAAGGTCTACCTTTAGTGCAGTTTTATATATTTTCTCAAAGACACCAGAATAGTTATATGTATCGGCACATATGATACTTGGTATCTTCCTTTCTTCGTTTAATAATCTTCCTTATATTTCAAATGAATAAAATTTACTACTCAAGTAACCTCTTCATATTAAACTCCCTTTTTAAAAGTGACATGCATAAAACTTACTTATAGTTGATCCCATCACACATATCGTGACTTGATGGCAAGCAATTTGCAGTAGTCATAGTTTCTTTTATGGACTGATAGGAATCTTTTGCACTGTCAAAGCCTAAAGACTGGTGGAAATCATCGACCGCATCGAACAGATCTTTAGAATGTATTGTGTTGTTCGACAGCTTAGGCCTCATATGTTGTGGATACGCCAGTACTTTTGGGTAAATTGATTGCCATTCTTGAGCCCATAAATTACCTGAAATTGAGAAGAAAATTGTATATACCAAAGGTCGTATGCAGCCTTAAAAAGCCTTATATGAACTTAGTTGAATCGTGGTTGTGCGTTTTACAGTTGGTTGCAATTATAGTTAAGTTAGGCGCTTAATAACAAACGTGTTGTAACGGTTGTTGGCCGAAGGTTAGGCTTGGCTACCACGTCTCTACATTCGGCGTACCAATTCATTTTCAGAAACACAATAAGATGATATCATGGAGGTCTAGTGAATTTACTTACCAATGGCCGTGTGCTGGATTGTGCAACGTAGTGCACACAAACTTAAGGAATGTTATAGCATAATCATCTTACCTAGAATATGTGCCGGAATCAAATTATCGTTATTCTTTAACGTTTCTTTATAGTCATATTTTAGCTTAGCTCTAACGTAGTCATGAAGTAGTGAATAGAAGGGTTTAATTTCCTGCCAAATTCTATCAACAGTTTCAATAAAGTTATCATCTTCGAAAGCAAATCGCCACATATGACCAGCATCAGTGAAATTTTCAGATTCTGCTACTCGGTTCATTCTTACGACGTAATCTTTAAAAATAGGTCGAATTTTCTTGCCAGTCGTATCGCGATACGCCTTCCAATAATACGCCAGCTCCTTGGTATCGTTGCTCGTTTTGAATATCGATATGATATCTAAAAGAAAAACGAATACATTAAACACTTCTTAAAAACATATTTCTTGATGCTTTGGTATTGTAATTTTTTTAATGGTGGGTTTGAGGTGTGGTTTGATGGTGGGCTTGTGAATGAGTGTGAGGTTTTTTTTTCCAGAACGATATATTTTTAATCAAACTTATTCTACTTACATCACAGATGCAAATTTATGTTCAGACAATATAAACTAGGAAAATATATGAAAGCTTCACTAACCACTCATAGACCGTACTGATTCTTCCGTATTGCACGAAGTTGTATTGTAACTACATACAGTCACTCTACTCCAGATCCTTTGCATTGTGTCGATTTCTTCCCTTTGCTGCGAAATAATACATTTAGTAGACTTCTTTGTATAATTAATGTCACATCATTACCGATTTACTTGCCTTGCTTTGAGGCATCTGCACATTTGTTCCTCTTTCCTTTATAATTCGCACTTTTCGTTGCAATTTAGGGTCTTCTATGAATCGTATATCATTGAAATATTTTTTCTTTAAAATATTCCAATACTGTTTTTTGATTTCATCTTCTTCTGCAGCGATGCGTACCTGAATTTTAAATAAGTAAACTTTTATAATTAAATAGCTACTTTTATAGTAATAATTTAAAATAAAAAAAAATATATCCTCACGCCTTCCCACAAGGGTCCCCGAAGGGGTAGGCAGAGGTGTATAGGTAATACCCACACACCCACTTTCCGCCAGAGGTATATTAGGTGCCAACGTGACAGATGGCGAGTCCATCGCCGTTACTCAAGCGCGACTATACATACGCCTTTGAATTTCTTCTCAGACGTATGCAGGTTTCCTCACGATGTTTTCCTTTCACCGTAAAGCTCGTGGTGTGACTAATCACTGTACTTAAGTTCAGAAAAACTCATTGGTACAGTCGGGATTCGAACTTGCGACCTTTGCGTCGCAGGCAACTGCTCGAACCACTCGGCCACCACGGCTTTTTTTTTAAGTTTAGTTAGTTTAGTAATAATTTATCAATAAATTTTATTCCCAAATACGATTTGTTATTTGTCGATGTATTTAAAGTTGAATCTTATTTAATTATCTTATCTTAATTAATGGAGATTTTTTTTAAAGAAGAAGGAGAAAAACATCTGTACTCACCATTTTGTTCTTTTTTATTTCGTTGTTAATGTCAGTAACATAGGACCATAATGCGTCCTGCGATGTCTTACAAACATCTAAGCTTAACTTGTCCAGTTGATCCATGAATGCTTCTAATGTTGTATTCTCTTTATCCAATTCTTCTAATTGGAACCTGTAATTCTCTACCACATCCGTCGTTTTCGTTATTATTGTGTTAGGATCCAATACAGTCTTCATTGCGTCTTCTAAAAATTTCTTCTCTTTAATTTCTTCACCGTCAGTCTCAATTTCGTGTCCGCTTTCATCTGACTGATCAGTTCTATTTCCTTTGAGCATATTTCTCTCATCAGCTGACATGTCTGAAGTCGGGCTTGGAGAAAATTGGACAGCCGATGTTATTCCGAAACATATTACTATCACGATACATATCACTTTCTGAAATAACAATTATATCAATAAGATCTACGCGATATTTGTTTTAGTGTCCATCAAATCAAAATTATATAATGAATTAGGTTCAAAATCTTTAGTTGAGAAAAATAGGGTGAACTTATTCGGGTATTATAATATGTATATATCTTTCGCATTTTGGGATTACAACAATATGCTAAAAAGTTAAAGAAAAATGCTAAAAACAGACATTATAATAGATCCTTTACGGTAAATGATAACAATAACGACCGGATGTGTACTAATTGTTGGACACTCTTTGTTACAATATTGGATGGTACGACAACGGCAAAGGACAACAATAACACTTGTAATCTGCGTATAAAACATCTTGTGAGAACAATTTTAACAATGGTCCAAGCGATGTGGTATCTTGTTGACTAACGATCACATCCTCCCAGAATTTTGCTAGCTTCCATTTTACGATTTAGTAAATTGATCATGCCGCGCTCTTAATACGTAGTGATAATTTTTGGCACCTACCTACTTACTGTAGTGATGATATCGCGACATAATTACGAGTGATTAATTACAACACGTAAGTTATTTAGTGCGATCTATAAAGCAGAAAAAAGTAATACAGAACAAATCTTTTAAAACTTATTAACCAAAATGTACTAAACTAGTTAGGACATTTATCCATTTATTGTATATATTTTACTATCAGCGAAATGCAAAGATGTATTTTTAATAGTAGCGATGATTGCTAATTACATATTAATTGAAATATAAGAAAAAAAAATTGATACCCACTATGGAGATCATGTTGATAAATATAACAATCCCACAGCTGTGTCAACTACAGTAGAACACTTGAAGCACAGCACCGCACCCATCACATTTTCATTTCAACTCAATAATTGTATGAAATACTTGTTGATTGAGCCACGGCTAGGACGAGACAAGGCGACGATACGCTTGCTATTTCATTCCCCGCGCAATGTTTGTGAATACTGTGAGGTGTTTGATCGTTTTGTGGTGGATTTTTCAAATTGGAACAATCGAACTGGTGTTTTGTTTTGAAAACGTAGAACGGTTAGCGCGGCGCGCGACCCGCCTGGTTGCGCTGGCACATTGTTATGGCACATATAAATGCTTACCTCAATTGAACGGTTGGTTGTATTCTCGTGCGACCGGACGAGGTGTCCTGGCCATGTCTAGGTGGTAATTACTTGAATAGTTGTCCAGATCTATTGTTAAGCATGGATTAGTAATTATAATAATAATATAATATATCCTCACGCCTTCCCACAAGGGTCCCCGAAGGGGTAGGCAGAGGTGTATAGGTAATACCCACACACCCACTTTCCGCCAGAGGTATATTAGGTGCCAATGTGACAGATGGCGAGTCCATCGCCGTTACTGATTGGTAATTATTAACTGAAATATCCTATAATTATTATTGATGCGAAAGTGTGTGAGAATGTTTCTTCCTTTTTCACATAATAATTTACAACGGAAATAGAATATTACTAGGATTGACACAGGATACGCTTTATTCCAGAAATTAAATAATGCGCAGGTGTAACCGCGGGGAACAGCTAGGTATTTATATATATATATATATATATATAAATATATATATATATAAATACCTGAGATTGTAAATATATAAAAATGTGACCACAACATTTTTATGTATTTACAATCAATAGGTCGTGTTAATAAACTAAATAAAAAAGGATTATGACCTGTGCCGCATGTACGCAATTTAGTTTATCCTCTTTATAAATACCAAAACTATTTAACGTAGGAAGAAAATGCAGTAATTTTGTCAGCCTTTGAAAGTAGCTCCATACGCAGTATATGAAAAAAACTATTGTTATTCTGCGCACGCGCTGAAATCAGGGAAAGAAAGTGAGAATTCTCATGCATATTCCATTACGCCTGTTTTAAAACGCTAGTGACCCAATGGCACGGTAATTTCTGAATCGTTAGGAACTATTGTATAGCTACACATTTTGAATATTCTATAGTCTATACACGTATTATAATTTTCAATGCCGATTCGGTAAGAGTAATACCGGGTTATGTAACCGAAAGTTACACTTTCAACAGAATTTTGTAAGCGATACAATATTATTATTATCATTATAGTGTTGGAATGCACTGTTATGTACAATAGCCGATAAGCGAAATAATAAAGTCTGCAATATAGGAAATATTTTATTGCTTTGCATTGGCATGTACGTACTATGTAGTAGTAAAGAGTAAACTACTTTAAGCCTTTTTCACGAATGACGCTAAGATCTGACCACCAGCGTAGTCGATGTCATTATATCCGTATGGTTCCAAGACTTTCTTCGTTCTCTCGAACCACTTTGTGATGTTTTCATGAGCGCTGAAGTCAAATCCAAGGGCCTAAAAAGTCAGGAATAGAGGTATTATAGAGTTGGCCATTAATAAATATGCTATGTAGCCAATCTTCGTATCAATATTAATATGATCCAAAATCATTTTCAAGATAGAGGGTTCTCTTTTAAACTCTCGACTTTTGTAGACCTCTTTCACTCCGTAATATGTAAAATTAAAAAATGTTAGAACTTTTTTTCTGCAACAAGTATGTAATTGGAACTAAATTTCCATCATCATCATCAGATTTTACAAATTTAGCTTAAACTTGCTAACATCTACCGATGCATTGTATACATATCATCATGCTGAGACTCACAGGGTAGGCAGAGAAGAAGAGCGCCAGCTCTTTCTAGAATTATAACACCTCATTCACTTCGTTCACATTCATCTGTTTAAAACTTCGCAATACTCATAAGAATGGGTTTGCTGTTATGGAGCTGCTAGCGTTCGCCAAGGCCGCCATAACATGTCGATGTCCATGTTAAGCACGCCTTATTCTGATCCTGCTTTGATTATGATCAAATAATCAAAGCAGCAGCAAAAATCATACATAAAGCATAAAATACTCACATCAATATTCGTGATAGTAACGATAATTGAAATGTCTGCAATGGTAAGATTGTCACCAGCAACGAATGCTTTTCCATCCAAGAATGTGTTCAGCCATCCCAAAGCTTCGTTAAACTTTGCACCGTTTTCTTCATTGTATTCTTCACCACGAAACAAGATAGGAATCTGGAAGCGATCAAGATTCACAAAAAAAATTGTTAGTTCAAGCAAACTATACATTGGTAGGTATATTGGTTTAGACAACAGTAGGTAGGTACGTTTAGATAAACAATAAAATTGATGCTTGCCCCAACGCTTACCTCATCATATTACTGCACATGAACATATGACACAATTGTTTAATCGGATCATTTAATACAATAACAGTTTTAGATTTTCAAAGCAATGTCAAGTATTAAATAGCTCAGCTTAATTGTTTAATGCAATGTAATATACCTACACTTCATTAATGAGGTACTCACATAGAGGTTCGCATATCTCTGGAACAGCGTGCCAAGATCGAAGTTGAGCCGTTGGTCAACCAGCGCTCGGAGGCGTGGATTTTTGGGGTACAGTGAATCATCTCGGCCGTAAGCGTTCGCCAAATAAGCCATGATTGCCCGGCTGCAAACATTTGTAATATAATAGCCTGGATGTATGGTTTAGTTAGGTCATCCTTATTTATCACTAGCTGTGCCCGCGACTTCGTCGGCGTGGACGGCTTCTTTTATATTTCGTAAAAATGGTTTAAATAAATAGTATTCTATGTTACTTCTGATACCTCCAAGACTATGTGTACAAAGTTCTATGATGATCGGTTCAGTAGTTTTTACGTGAAAGCGTAACAAACAAACTTACATTCACATTTATAATATTAGTAAGGATATTTAATTGGTGGGAGGTGAGTATGAATATCGATAGTCCGATAGTCTATAAACGAAGAGTAGAATATATATATATGTCCAGCCCAGCTTCACTCGGGTGAAAATAGTAAATTTCCTGAAATACGATTGCAGCGCCACCTACAATTGTGAATTTAAGCCATTCTCGAATCCACCTGAAGACACAGACATAAAAACGCTAATATATATAGTTCGCCGTAAAATAACAGAAACAACATGTTATTAATCGTATTAAAGAAGAAAAGAGAGTTGTATGTGTATCAGGTAAGTTATATATTTGAAGAAGTCTGGAGAACAAGCTCTATTCAGTCTGCAAACTGGAGTTTATGTGTATTTTTGCGCATCCCTCACCTTTCCCACAAAATAAATCCACTGTCATCCATAGTGGGTATTGTATGTTGGGGATTCATCTACAAAAAGAAAAAATTGTTTAATATATATTGTTTAAATAATTGTTCTTTTTTGGGTATCATTTCATATTGTCATTATTTGTTCAATTTAATTACCAGCAAACGAAATTGTTGAAAAGTAAAGTTTTTCTAAAATTTGCTAATTAACTCACTTTTAGATACTCCGGCGTCATGTGTTGTCCTTCCAAGATATTTGTGAGCACCAGATCGAGATCAAGGCCCAAAACCCTGGCGGTCATCATGACAGCTCGACAGGGCGGCGATGGAGGCAAGTAATACAGCTTGATTGGCTGCGTCGGCATTTTACCCCCCTTAGAGCGCGCGACAGCGTTGCTATGGACAAATGTGAAGGCGTTAAGGTTACGTTATATTATTATTCCGTGGTTATAACAAATACGTGAATTGTGTCCGAGTGGCCTAAACGTTAATGCATGCAAGTACAAGCATTAACGCTTTAAGCATTAAAGCTTAGTTTATTTTTATTTTTCTTAAAGCATTAAGGCCACTCGGTTTCATTTACTTGTACTTATATATTTAGCTCATAGGTGTAACCCAAAAACTAGCTTAATCAAAATAAAAACGTGAGGGAAATGTGTATTATTTCTGCACATATCACACATTATCGGAAATTAATTAATTTGATTCAATATCTTTATAGAGAGGGATCAATATTTTAAACCTAATCGAATCTACCAATTGTAATTCTGAGGTCAATTATTAAGATATCCATGAAGATACAGAAAAAATCTTAATAAAAATTTAAATTGTATCGAGGGATATAACTCTGTTTAAAACTATGTATTTGAAAATCTTTATTTCTTAAATTACGATTAAAATTTCCAGACGTCAATGACTTGTATTGCCCTAATATTATGATGGTTGATACAATGGACACACTCAAGCAACCCTTGTAATTAAAAACATGCTACAGAAAGGAACCGGTCATAAATATTACATTCAACCGATAGTAATCAGCTCGAACAGGGGACAAACGTACTAATTATATGAAAACAGGGGAAGCGCCTAGTTTAAATCTTGCTCTCTCTCTCAACTTTTGTATTATCTATGGAATACAACAAAAAATATGTTAATAGCACACGTTGGTACCTTTAATGTAGAGGTATTTGGTTAACATTTTATAGCGACCGATGTCAGAGACTGACCGTTATGATAATTAAATTAATTTGTTAGTGCCTACTTGTGTTACTAGCCCATCACCGAAATGGTAACCAAAACAAACTTACCCTATATCGTTCATAACGAAAAATAACAAAACTGCATATACAATCTCTTTCATTGTAACCTCTTTTTCTCTGATATAAGAATCAAGAGTTTAAAATCAGAAACTGCGACAAAAAAAAATACTGTAAATACATTATACGAATACATGTACGAAGGAATTTTAGTATCAAACTGTTTCTGTTTATACTGAATCGAAACAGCTAAAAGAAATGAAACTCACTTGACCTTAACTATTTTTGCGACAACCGATTTATCCATACACAAACCCAGCTTAGAAATATTCTTATTAAGATAAGTCCTGTTTTTTTTGTATTCACAAATTCGTAACGCAATGTTTGACCAATATCATCAAACGCCCAATAGGATTTTCAAAACTTGAGTTTGAATAAGCCACGGGATCAAAATGACAACACGAATAAATCTTATAATTATGTGGAGTAGTGAGTGTCCGTTGCCAAGGGCTTAGTGTTTATAAATGAATTCTGTTGTGTCCACGGCTACTATAGAAACGTGGTCAAAGTGGCATAATAAAGCAAGTCACTATGACGTGCTATTATTTCTGATATAACTGCTCATATGCTGCAGCCATCACTCATTATTTAGTAGTTTTATACAAAATCCAGACGCTGAAGAAAGCAGCACTGAAGGATAAGGAAGGAAGATTGACGAAACAGATATAGGTGCGGAAAAAGCAAAGATCTCTAATTATAACTTATAGAAGTCCGTAGCCAAATAACACATTTTTGTGTTGTACTCCTACCAGTAATGAGCTCCTTGGGGATTGGGGAGGATTGTTATATTGTGTTGGCAGCAGAGGGATTAGTCCCATTATGCTGCCAACACGGTATAGCTCTCCGAACACGGAGTGGCAACGCAAGTGATACTTCGGTATTGTAAGCGTAAACATGCTACGGTAACCATCGGGTGGGCCGTTGCCACTCTTATTGAATAAAAAAAACTAACTCTCTAATTTTAAAATGTATGAATTCATGATTGTAAAGATGAAGAAAGGCATGTTACGTTGGTTTGGACACATAGAAAGGATGAGTGAAGAAAGATTGACGAAACAGATATACAAAGCAAAAGTGTGTGCAAGAAGAGGCAGAGTTCTAACTACCTGAATCAAATCGATCGGACTCTCAAGGACGGGAACGTTAAGAGACTGATGTGGACGAAGCGAAAGAGGTATGTAAGTCTAGAGAGAATTGGCGCTCTATACTCTCTGCCTTACCCCGTTAGGGACTTGGCGTGATGATATGTATGTATGTATGAATTCACAGGATCAGCGGCTTTCCTGGATATACCTGACATGTAAGTGTTTAAGTATCATTATCTGGATCATTGATACTTTACTCTCTTTTATAACTTTCTAAAGTAACTTTCTACGTACATTAAATAAATACCCTAACATATTACTACATATAAGTAATATATTACTAGTACACTAATATGCCTGCAACATTATAAAATAATGACAGCATGAACTGAAATTATCGTCAATTTAAGGGTAGATCATTTTTTATTGTAATATAAATGCGGTTATTAGCTCAAATATGTAGGAAATTTTTGTTAAATTCGCCATTTGCGACCTTTAAATAGCAGGATATGCTTATTGATTAATCTTCTGAACCAGTGACCGTGGTATCAACAAACAAATAAATTCCATGACATTCACTCAATTGCATGTTGTTGCTGGTAGCATCATGGCACCGACATATCATTAGTACCACGCAAGTTTATTCAAGGTCTCCTTAATTGCAGTAGCTACTGCGATCATTGAGGACGTTATGACTCTGCCATGGTCTTCTGAAGAGAATCAACAGTATTAATTAATGTCCTCACGCATTCATATAAGGCTCCCCGAAGGGGTACGCAGAGGTATGTAGGCAGTACACAGGCTGATTTTCCGCCACTTATGACGGTAAAAGTCAATACTTCATCGCATTCAGACAGACAGACTGACACGGCAGAAGGCTTTGTTTTATAATATGGAGCCATAGTACAGCTGTTATAGAAATATTATGTCTGGATAATAAGACAATGGACATGCAGATGTTTCTGAATTGTATCTAGAAACATCTCAAGGTTCTGAATGAACCATAATCGTGACTGTACTTCATTCCTGTAAGCATTTTTAAAGAGCTAAGGGATTTTCATAACAAACTAATTTTTAAAATTGTAACGTGAATGTAGTACACAATTGTGCGATAATTTGTCATTTTGTTTGTCCGCAATTTAAATTCGCATATGGGCCCTACCATGACGTTCTACTGCGATTATTATTCGAAACAGATGTGGATATATGACGTCAATAAATCGGTCCTTTTCGCACGCTTTTATAATGATGCCAACAGCGCACCAGACTGACCTATGTTCATCGCATGCAACTTTGTTGCAAAGATATTCCGAGCAGAAATAAATCGTTATCCTTACAGAAGAAAACAGTTATCAAGCAACACTAACACGCTCTGTTTAACCTTATGCGACGCAGATTGTGAGCTTATCGCGGTGATATAGGTCATATGGAGAGAAATACTTACAGGTCAGACTTACCTACCTAGAAATTATTTCTGCGCTCAATTAACTTTTAGAATATTTAATGACGATTCCATTTTGCTTAAAGATCGACTCAAAGCATAAATGAATGTAACCTACATACAGAGAAGAACCCAAATGAAATCCGTAGTACCATTTTGGACTTTGCTAATGGAAAACAAGCATTCAGACAGATCGGCATGTCATTATATTTAAACATGCCTAGCTCATATGAATAGTAGTTTATGTTAGCAAGAATAGTATTATTTTAAAAGTACTATATTAATACTCATAATTTTATTGATAGTTTATTTACTATTATTTCTACCAATTTCTTTAGATAATGCATAATATTTTATGACTTTCCATTCCTTACACTTAATAGGTGTCTTAGTTCAAACGAATAACATTATCGTTATATTCATCTGGCACTTCAAGATGTGCCATGATTCCAATATAGTATCAAAATAACTATGTAATAAAATAAATGTAAACTAAAAATAGTACTATTCCCTTCATATTTCAAACAAAACCGTGGAAATCAAATCAAAGTTTTTGATTGATAACATTATTGGGCGTAGAAGGTGACAGCTCACTCTATATACCGGTTAGGGTTATAGAATGGAAACACTGGGATTTCAACGTCTGAGATAAGTAATAAAACAAATAACCATACGTTATAAACATTTTTACACGTTAGTCGTCACATATTACAAAATTTATAATTTATTCGTTACAAAATACGTATAATAAACACATGATTAAATCTATGAACGAGATCATTAATCATTGCCACTGTTCACTTGTCGTCTAGAATCTCCACTGTGGACGCACTGCTTGCTGCGTCGTGATCTTTCTCCTTGATTTGATCACCATCCGATGTAAATCCGTCATTTCTCATCGCAGTTTTCGATGTAGCGTCAGCTATGTCTGTCTTTAGCGAATGTATCCTCTCCGTATCCCTCTTCTCATCATTACTCGGCTCAGGTTGAGTGATTTTAACTTTCTTGCTTTTTAAATTGCCCATTTTGCAAGTGTGCTAGATGTTTGGTATCCCATGTACTACTGCAATGAAGCGTTCCAGCAAAGATAACCGCGCGATCTTTATAATTAAAACTGGCGATAACACACGTGATAAGACCGCTTCCAAACAATGTGAAAGTGAAACTGAATCGCGCGCAATAAACATGTTTCAATACAACATGTAAATATAACTTTTGAGATAAGGCGACAATGACACACCGTCCCTGACTGTTCCATTGACCGGATAAATGTGACTCGTACAAGTATTAATATGCACACTTGTAACAATATGTTTTTAGCACTTAGTTATTGTTATAAGGTATCAAGTAGAATTAGATATAGTGATATATACTTTTGTATATAAAGTCAAGTGTGCTGGCGTCTTCAAGTGCACCTTAGGAAAGTCGTGAGGAAATTTTCGGTAATTTGAGTGGAAAAATATTATGATTATTAGCTTCATTCTTGTTACAAAAATTATAGTGGTTCCTCCTTTATAACGTAGATTTGTTTAAAACTCCATAATCTCTGATTTATTTTGATTGTAATATTCTTGAGCTGTTTTCCAATTATTTTTTCTCTCCGCGGGAGATAATTGATTGATTTATAGGCAATTCTATGTATTTTATATGCTGCTCCCTTTATTATTCCATATATTAATGTATTGCACATACAATGCATATATCTTTTAACTTACTTTAGCACTCATATATCAGTATATTAGTAAATTCAGTGGTCAGTGATACATCTACACTAATATTATAAAGAGGAAAACTTTGTTTGTTTGTTTGGTTGTAATGAATAGGCTCAAAAACTACTGGACCGATTTGAAAAATTCTTTCACTGTTGGGAAGCTACACTATCTCCGGTGAACATAGGCTATATTAAATTGGACCCGATAGGTGGCGCTGCGATCGAGTTTCAGGAATTTAACTTTTTCACCCGGGCGAAACTATCCCTTTCTGTGTGTCTTAAGGTGGATTCGAGAATGGTTTAGATTTACAATTGGACCCGATAGATGTCGCTGCGATCGTGTTACGGGCAATTTAACTTTTTCACCCGAGTGAAGCTGGGCGGGACAGCTAGTCATTTTATTTCTATAGGTATAAATCTATAGAAGATGGTTTGATTCGGTCAACTACAGTCAGTTTTAATAAATAAACCGTTGCGATGGAAGGGTCATGTCGCCTTGCTAGCAATAACTTATCAAGACTCCTCATTAAGCTTAGATCATCTTCTCCAAAGCCATCTACTCACCGCATGATAATCTGATGATTAACGATGGGCTGATGTCATTAATGATAATGACTTCACAGAGCAAACAACTAGATACGAAACACCTGTAGCCTAGTCTGTTATACTTAAACCGTGGCAAAATGTGGTTCGTCATCACTTATGAATTTAAATTTCTTTTGTGTACTACTTGTTGGCATCTGTGTAGATATTGAAATTGTATATGTCTGCCTACCTACTTAGAGTATTACCCGAGTGTATAATACCACAAGCACAATGATTTTTAGATAAATCCATTGTTATCAATCAGTTAAGTATACTGGAAGCAAACATAATCCTTTTACTCATTTATTCCTATGGGTATATGCCCACAGGTCCTCAACAGTGGTTATAAAAACGGTTAGACTGGAATTGATGGTCAATCTCCATTTACGGGGATATAATTTTAATGTTTTAAGAAGCATAACATAGTATCACTTTCAAATTAGATAAATATAGAGATACGAAAATAAAATAACTGTTTTTCTTCAATTCCAGAAAAAATATAGTTTGCTCCATGCAATAAAATGATGTATTAAAATTTGGTAATTATTTTATTACAAATTACATAATATGTTACATTAGTATATATCTTCAAAATTAGTTGATCTCTTAAATATTAAACCTCCCTCCGTTTCCTCTCTACGTATTCTTCCATAGCACCGATAAAAAACCTTTCCGCCGAATCTAATTGTTCAGCAGTAATGTAGCGGCTGTATTGGTCTCCGGACACTGGTTTGTCAAAGCCACAAGCACTTGTCATTTTACAAACACCGAATACAGCTGCCATACCAATTCCAATGGTATGTATATTGGCCATGATCCAATCAATAGCGCTCACTGCGAGCGAAAGTGATGTCTGGAAAAAGTAGTGAAAAAATTAAGCTAAATGTAACTAGTCCAATTCATCACCCACTCATTAACATCAACACTCCATTTCATAGAAAAAGGTACTGTCGAAAGATTGTTTTCGATTTTTTAAGCATTTTATAGAAAGATTAACATGTTTTGTATAATATCACAATATCAATGGGTTTGCTTAGCGTATGGTGACACAAGCCTTTAGAAAAGGATTAGACTGCGTCATATTATATATTGTAAATACATATAGCATTCTCACAGCTACAAGGCTTAAAACAACACCATCTTTTTGCCGGAGATATATCAGTGTACATGACTGTCACCTTTTTCACGCATGTCGATGTTAATACATACGTCTTTGAATATCTACTTAAATGTTTCCTCACAATGTTTCCCTTCACCGTGTATATGTTTAATGACTTAAATAAGGAATATATCAATAGCATATACTCACCATTTTGTATCCAAATAGGGTTTTAACAAGATCACTAATCAATGTTGGTAGTCTTTCGATGTCACGAGTACTACGCACCAAGCTTTGTTTGGAGTTGACATCCTGGAATTTATATAATACATATAAATAATAAAATAAATATCCTCACGCCTTCCCACAAGGGTCCCCGAAGGGGTAGGCAGAGGTGTATGGGTAATACCCACACACCCACTTTCCGCCAGAGGTATATTAGGTGCCAACGTGACAGATGGCGAGTCCATCGCCGTTACTCAAGCACGACTATACATACGCCTTTGAAATTCTTCTCAGACGTATGCAGGTTTCCTCAAGATGTTTTCCTTCACCGTAAAGGTCGTGGTGTGACTAATCACTGCACTTAAATTCAGAAAAACTCATTGGTACAGTCGGGATTCGAACTTGCGACCTTTGCGTCGCAGGCAACTGCTCGAACCACTCGGCCACCACGGCTTTACGGCAATACATATTTTTTAAATATCACTTTATTCAGTTGTACACCATTTCGAGCTTAAATTAGGCAAATATTGCAACTTACAATAGACTGTGAAGTGATTCTTTCAATCGGTTCCGCTGTCACCGCGCCAATAACAATAGATAGCAATAATATATTTTTCAGCATCTATTAAGAAACAAAAGAATATATTTTATACAAAAACATTTGGTACATATTTATCTGTACAAAATATGGAAATGTGACCTTTAAAAGTATAACTGTGTATGTTTATATAAATGTACAGTAAATAAAAGCTTAGGCAGAAGTATGACTTACCTTGTCTTGTTTAAAAATACCGATTCGTTCTGAATAAAATTTAAACTAACTTCAATATAATAATAATCTTTTTGTATACTTATATAACAGCTATAATATATTATATAATTATATAACATGAACAAGCTTCCATAAGGGATGCATACGCAATGATACTATTTTACACATAACTAGTGTATTTAAAAAGTGGCTGTTAGACAATTGTCTAATAGTTTGTTAATTAATTAATATTTAATTACAAATTTTCTAGTCATTATTTGACGATGCTTAATGTACTTAGATTTATCAATGAGCATTGCATCATAATCCCTAATTAATACGAGGTGTGTCGACGATGACGAAACGATGACGTCTCACTTTCCCAAAAGTGTTCCCAATAGCATATAGGTACCAACATGGAGAATCTGTCACCATTATAAGACCCTTAATATGGTTAGAATTTCTTCACAAACGTGCGCTGACAACCTCCTACTTTTAAGCTCGTGGGATAACTAAACTTTAGTATGGAAAGCACATTGGTATTGACCACTGTGGTTTGGACCATAAACCTTGCCATTGCATCTGATAACTCAACTAACACGGCTCACTCGAATACTGCATATATATAAAAATATAATAATATATCCTCACGCCTTCCCACAAGGGTCCCCGAAGGGGTAGGCAGAGGTGTATACGTAATACCCACACACCCACTTTCCGCCAGAGGTATATTAGGTGCCAACGTGACAGATGGCGAGTTCATCGCCGTTACTCGAGCACGACTATACATACGCCTTTGAATTTCTTCTCAGACGTATGCGGGTTTCCTCTCGATGTTTTCCTTCACCGTAAAGCTCGTGGTGTGACTAATCACTGTACTTAAGTTCCGAAAAACTCATTGGTACAGTCGAGATTCGATCTTGCGACCTTTGCGTCGCAGGCAACTGCTCGAACCACTCGGCCACCACGGCTCTATATCATATATTTTTTATTTAAGCGTATGTAAGCTCTTCAAGCTGACTGATTAGAAATAATTATAATTAAATCTCGGGGCGATTCTACACCGATTTGCATTGCCCTGCACGATGGGACCAGGATAACGATACTCAAGTTCATATGTTAAAATAAAGAATACATTTGTATTGTATAGTGTTTAATGGCTTAAAATATAATAGTATCAACATATGTAGGTCCATTGATTTTCATTTTATTTCATTAATATCTGGGGGACATGGCGGAGGGACTTTGCGTGATGAAACGAATGCTTATGTAAGAATTCCAGAACGCATATCGTGTTAGAAGTTTTGAGAGTTCATAAATACTTTTCTATATACTATATCATCATGTCTTCCCACAAGGGTCCCTAGGAAGGGTTGCTAGTGAGTCTAATCTACGTAGCCTAGCCTGACAAAAGTGCTGTGGAACTTTTAAGGTATCACGTGGGTCTACTTATTGCCTACACAGAAGCCTTACATTGAAAACCTTGGAATGCGGTCGTAAATTGGTAAATATTAAAAAAAAAATCTTTTGTGTTTATATATCATACGTATCTATACTAATATATAAAGCTGAAGAGTTTGTCTGTCTGGTTGTACGCGCAAATCTTAGACACTTCTGGTTTGATTTGAAAATTGATTTTTAGTGATAATTATCCACCAAGTAGGGTATTGCTGTATGTATTAAAGTAATTAAAGAGCATTTAAATGGGATACACACTCCAAATATATCTTTGTTTAATCACATTCATACAGATATCGTCTTCACGCCTTCCCACAAGGGTCACCGAAGGGATAGACAGAGGTTATACCCACATATCTACTTTTCACCACGTGGGTGGCAAAAACATATATTTTAGGTGCCTAGGTGACAGGTAAGTCCATCTCCGTTACTCAAGCACGACTATAGATACGCCTTTTATTTTTTCTTAAATGTATGTAGGTTTCTTCCTGTTGTTTTCAGTGACTAATCAGTGAATAATCTTGATTCAATCCTTGTATTGCAGGCTACTGATAATCAAAAAACATGGCCACCAACGGCTGTTATTCTCTTTAAAATATTTTTTATAGATATACTATAGTCTAGAGAGAGCTGGCGCTCTATACTCTCTGCCTACACCCTACCCCTAATAATGTGGATATGATGTGAATAATGTGGTAACAATGTGGATAGATCGAAGAGGGTGTAATTTTTTTATAATTATAACAACAAAATAAAGTTAAGGTTATTTATTATCTACATAGATATACATTAAACTAAAAAAACAAAAGTTTTACGTAAATTTCTTCAAAGCGTGCTGAAGTAACGACGTTGCTAAATCTATTTTTTCAGACGTGGCAAATGAGGTGATGTCTTCGAGGTTGAACAATGATTTTATGTGACTTAGTTTTCCACAGAAAGGTGTAAGCTTGCATATTCCAAACGTTAGGACAGATCCGAAGATAAGTCCTGGAGCACTACTGAAGAAGGCATGAATTGCTGACTTCACTAGGTTGCAGATATTCTGGAACAAGTTTTTAAATTCCATTAATTATTGAGCATAAGTAGACTTAAATATAATAAATGGACTTATGGGGAGAGGCAAAAAATATTATTTTATATATTATGTTTCACGAAAAGCCAACTGTAAGACGACGTTTGAAGAAGGCGTAAGAAATTTGTATCGTCACTTTTTATGATAACATGAATTTTTTATTTTCTGGGTTCAGATTATGGTATCTTCATTCGGCTATCGTGGATCTGTGAAGTGAGCTGTTTTATTAAGTTCAAACTTGAGAAAATACCTAGGTAACTCAAATAAAATGAATGTATAATGTACGCCAGGTAGAAAAGGACTTCTAAACTTGTGAACGCAGAAGTTATACTCTCTTCAATGTACAACCAAAACCATGTAATGTAAGAAATACTATGAATATTCTATATGAATATATTTTTTCCCGTTTTGAAAGTTTCATCTGCGTTTAAATACTTACATTTATAATAGTAGATACGACCCCTAATTTTGTTGCAACAGCTTCTTGTTTAGGTGGTAGTATTGGCGCTGTTTCTTGAATTTCTGTTTGAATCTTGAATGGCTTTTGAACTTCATACCTCTTCTCAAAATTATTTTCGTGATAGGGATAGTATGGTAGAGAAATTTCCTGTAAAGATAACGGATATAATAATATGGACGATTTATAAGTACATCTCTTCCTGAATAATTGAGCCACTATTTAGTAACAGACTAATTATATGTAGGTATAGAACACCGAAAAAGGCGAGCATATGTGACGAGACTGACGAATGGAGATGCAATTCTGCAAGTATAGAGAGAACTGGCGCTCCACTCTCTGCCTACCCCGCATATATGATGTAAATTTTAATGCTGCGATTGACTTACATGGATTGGCACTGTATCGAATTCAATCATGTTGTTTGTATCAAAATGTGCTATTTCGAAGGACATTACTGCTGTCAAAAAAGCTGCTCCAGTAATTACTAGTCTCGCCATCTGTAAAAAAAATTATTAATATAAACTTTAAATTGTAGCCCAACAAATGGAAATGGTCTGCACTCACCATGATTGATATTAACTTCTTCGGTGCAAATAACACGTCTGATATAGCAATAGTTTGAACACCGCTATAAATACTAATGTTATTGAGTTATATACAATTACTTAATGATTGGCACTCGTTACAGGAACTTTTAATATAAATTGAAGTTAATTATACTTTCACCAAATACTATGGGACTCATCCCGGATTATCGAGAAGTTACGCAAATTGGCTTTTGTTGACGATATAGCAAGTATGTATACGTTGTTACGTATACACGCCTTATTGTCTACGTATCTATTTATTAAGGAAGATCTATATATATATATATATATATATATATATATATATATATATATGACATATTTTTTATTTAATTTTAAAAGGAACATAAAAATAGTATGGCTACAACAAGTCACAACACGAGCTTTACGGTGAAGGAAAACATCGAGAGGAAACCTGCATACGTCTGAGAAGCAATTCAAAGGCGTATGTATAGTCGTGCTTGAGTAACGGCGATGGACTCGCCATCTGTCACGTTGGCACCTAATATACCTCTGGCGGAAAGTGGGTGTGTGGGTATTACCTATACACCTCTGCCTACCCCTTCGGGGACCCTTGTGGGAAGGCGTGAGGATATATTATTATACAACATACATATTGTAGTCATGGGTGATGCAATTTGCTTCTTAATTCTGGTAACTGGATACTTCGAGTATCCAGACAGAGATTGAACAAGATCATATGTAGCGGTAGATTGGTGGAACGCGATGTGGTATAGTGGTGATTCGAACCCCCGCGAACGCCGCTACTTAGTATAGGGTATTTGCAAATGCACTTGTTTCATACGTAAACTACCTATATTATAAATACCTATATAAATATTTAAATAATATAACAATATATCCTCACGCCTTCCCACAAGGGTCCCCGAAGGGGTAGGCAGAGGTGTATAGGTAATACCCACACACCCACTTTCCGCCAGAGGTATGTTAGGTGCCAACGTGACAGATGGCGAGTCCATCGCCGTTACTCAAGCACGACTATACATACGCCTTTTGAATTTCTTCTCAGACGTATGCAGGTTTCCTCTCGATGTTTTCCTTCACCGCAAAGCTCGTGGTGTGACTAATCACTGTACTTAAGTTCAGAAAAACTCATTGGTACAGTCGGGATTCGAACTTGCGAACTTTGCGTCGTAGGCAACTGCTCGAACCACTCGGCCACCACGGATTTATGAATATTTAAATCAACTATTCATAATTTCAGCCGATGTTGGGATCTTACTACAAATCGGCCCTCTGATAAAATAAATGTAACAACCATAAAGTTAATCGAGTGCAAGCACCGACTCCTGTTCGGGTTAGGTAGACAGAGTAGAGGGAAGCCCTCTCAGATTTATAGACCTCTTTCACTTCTTCCACAAGTATTTTTGGAAGACGTGAATTGAACATGTGACTGTGAATGTGACATGGACATTCAATTATCATCGGTATCATACAATTAATATTAGTAATAACAATGATTCACCGTTGTATTTTACGCAATTGGTAGTAATTCGTTTCGAATAACTTAAAGTCGTTTAATTTACTAATTTGGTCCTTTGATTATATAATTATATATTCGTATATAAGAAATGACTTACGTGATTACATACCATTTAAACTAGTCCATACCCATTGAAAATATCGGAAGATAAAATATAACAAATATCATAATCAAAGGTAAGGTGTTTTATTTTGTCCTAAAGGTTTTGAGTTTCGGTGTTTAAATATAAATTACTAATTTATGTTTCTTTAGATGGAAAATACTTCAATATTTCTACTCATCATATGCAGTTTCGAGGTCATATTTGCTATCCCGTCACACCCGGCATTATTAGCTCCTCAACATCGCAGTGATTATGAAATTCAGGCTATTGGTAATGAAGCAGTTAGCTACGAGTAAGTATAACAGATATACATATATGTTTAATTCCATTCCATTCCCTCTTTCTCACAAAGGTCTTCGACAAATAGCGAGTCGCGGTTTTCAAAGCACGGCCATTAGGTACTTCAAAGACGGATGTCTTTGAAGTTATCTTCAAATGCATATCATTAAGAAGGTTTCTTTAAAATGTAGTCACGCTAATAATTTAAAGTGACACTTTAAAAACTTCTACATCGCAGGTATTATTTATTTTGGCTATAAGTAAATAAGAATTGTACCTGTAATACCCTTAGCAATGATATTACGACTCGCAGTTGCACTGTTTTCTCAACGATGAACTAAAAAAGTAGTATATTTATTAATCGTCAATTATTTAATATGATGGCGATTACGAAGCAATATATCACTCATGCCGTATTATTTCTATTTACAGGTACCAAATAGTACCAAAAGCAGAGTATACAGTTATGGAGACTAATGCAGAATTTCCACTTCTAGAATCTGTACTTAGTCCTGTTGTAAGTTCCTAACCAAAAACTTAAGTATTACATCTTTTTATGACTTTTTTAGGGAGAATAAAGACTGACTACATCTGTGAATTACAAGCCTTGTCACCTAAAATCAATAGCTACAAAACATTAACAAAACCAACTTCAGTTAACAGAAATGCTTTATTACTATAATCTAGGGATATACTTGTAAAGGTTGGCACAATTGCTACGATGACGTGTGTCGTCAAAAATAGTTTTGGATTTGGAATGTTGCCATTGTTTACTTATCTTCTTTTTCAGACTGCACTCATGAGCTTGGGATCTGCCGTTATCTCCGTGACCAATTGGCTTGTAATCAATGGGGCCTTGGTGTTTTTAGGGATGGCAATTATTTTTGGTTTTTGTGCTTTCACTCCTTTCTGCACCTTGACCATCAATACACCATTTGCAAAAGACCTTGGAAATGTCTTTTACTTGGACGACATTGAATACTATTTCCATGAAGCTTATAATAAATTGCATGACATGCAAAGTTATTTGTACTAGTACTGTTGTATTTTTTAAGGTTAACTTATTGTTATTTGTAAAAAAAACGATATGAAATAAATACCAATAAACATACTCGTAACATATTTCTGTAATGCATTCCGTATCTGCTACAGTGCCAGCTTGAGGAGAACGGAAAAATTATGATTACTATTAACACGCCTAAGTTATGTTATAAGGCTGCTACTTTCTGTTGTGATGTGTATCTGGAGTTAAATCAGCGGACTGCTCTAATAAAGCTTTCGAATTTGAATAGAGAATTGCGTAGTACCACAGTTTCTTTAAAAGTATTAGATTGGGTACTGAAACTGATTGGACAGATGCATATCACGTTTTATATGTGATGTCTTTTATTTGTAGAATTAAATACAAACTTTTTTGAGCAATGAAAGTCAGTGGTAATGCTAGAAAAATATATTTAGATGCATAACTTAATCTTTTCATATAATTTGAATTGAAAAAAATCTTAAAATATGTAAAAAAATCTTCATTTATTATTTTTGAAGACAGCACGGCGTTCTATCGGGGAAACAGAATCCGCAACCTTCTGGATTCTTTGGTATTTATCGATAGCACTTTTGACAAAATCAGCAGCGTGACTGATCTTTTCCAAGCGTTCAGGACTCACAAGGGCTCTCATTTCTTCGTGAATAGGTTGCATACCATTGAACGTGAGTGTACACATATTGGTGTAGGAGCAAACACCAATGGTGAGAAGTGAGCCCAGAAATAGTAGGAACGCACTTCCAAACAGCCATGAGATAGTATGACCCACATATGTGGCGATAGTCTGAAAGGAGAATAATGTTAAGGCAAAATTAATACAACTGTATTCTCACGTAAATAAATGTAGACGTGAATGAAAAATTACCCTTGATCCAGGCACTTGACTCCACAATAATCCCAGAGTGGATGTATCAGGTTCCATTAAGTAGTTATTGGCTTCGTTATATACTTCATACCTGTAAAAATTGATAATTTACAAAAATCACCAATACAAATACAAAATTTATTTTCGACAAAGATGACGATGATCATATCACAGATGATTTCTTCATCTATATGATCATTATACACCTTAATGCCAAACAATTTCTTACCCGTTCGGACCATATGGAGAATCATATCCGTAACCTGGTGCATAAGCAATATCAGGGTATGTGACTTCGGCTGGACTGGCAACGAAACCGTAGTTAGGAATGGCCAAATTATCCTAAAATTAAAATATATACTGAATCAACGAAACATTACCGATTGGTTAAAAAAACATGTGTCGTATTTGAGCCTATTGTCTAAATCATCTCCATAGTTCAAGATGATAAATAGATTTACATGTTATACGATTGTTCAATTGTGAGAATATAAAAATATCTTACAATTCTATTAACTTCAGCAGTTTGATTCGGTTGGTCAGATAGCATTCTGTCATGGTTGACTATAACTTGTCCTTTGGGCCTCACTGGCTCTATTCGTGCCCGTCCTTCGTTCTTTATTCCCTCTCCACGGTAAACTGGACCTTCGTGTTGTCCGTCCTTTTTAAGAATAGTATGTGTTTCTAGAGACGCACCAGTCGGATCTGGTTTGAACGGTGTTTGCCGAATTTCAGCCCCTAAACCTGTTCCCGCTACAATCGCTAGTAATAGAAATGTTTTGAACATCTGCAAGAAACACATAATTTAAGGCACAGGGAACAACAAACGTATCTATGAATAACAAAGTACAAATATTTGTGGATTTCAATCCATACTTTGACAGTGGAACCTTTTAAACCTCGTTTCTTGAGTTATTCAACAGTGTTGTCGTCCGTCCGTGTCATTATGCAGCGAATAGAAATGTACAAATTAGGTTTTTTTAGAGTTACTTACCTTAACTCCTTCAAGTTCTCCCGGTTAAATCTTGAGAGGAACTGGTACCATTGACTTGTTCTTGTCGTATTTAAAGGCGAGTATTGAAAAGAATTCCTTTTGTTTCCTGGGTTATCTTTTGGATATTTTGCAGTAATGGCTGGAACTCTATACCGATAAGGATTCGTCAAAGCGTTGGAATGTACGAAAAAGAAATAGTATAACGGGACTCCGGATGACATCATTTGAATATAACAGAAAATGAAAGCTATCAGAGGTCAGCTATCAAATCTACCTACTATCTTGCACTTACTAACTTAGTTAAAATTAGGTTATAGATATAGAGTAACATTGAAGATTTTAAGAATGCTCGTGTCTATAATTTTATTTTACCGGTTGAGTGAAAAATTATCTACGAAAATAAGGGAAAACTTATTTTTAAGAAAGTTATACATACATGTCTTTTCATTTTATTTATTTCAGACACGAGTCCATAGTGTTAGTATACCAGATAATTTAATAATTTGCTTGAATATTTTGTAATAAAATAAATAAAATACTTATCGGGCTTGGTCACACACAAAGTTCGAGCTCCAATAATTTGTATTAACTTTTCTTATTGGCAGCTTATATTCTTAACTTATATATTATAAAGAGGTAATAACCTCTTTTTGGGCCTGAGCCTTAGGGAGAGTTATTACCTCTGACTAATAGAACCCTTAGGAAGGCGTGTAGAAATAATAATATTATTCGTTTATACTTACTGCTACTAACTTAACTTAACTATTTATATTATTATTATTATTATTATAACTTAACTTACTTAACTATATACTCGTTTTATAG
The DNA here is from genome assembly GCA_016069955.1 of Drepana arcuata. Classification (NCBI taxonomy): domain Eukaryota; kingdom Metazoa; phylum Arthropoda; class Insecta; order Lepidoptera; family Drepanidae; genus Drepana; species Drepana arcuata. The sequence continues at coordinate 39,196 of JACCPG010003936.1, forward strand.
GGTCAAGGAAAAGGTGACACAGTTATCAGCATAGCGACGAAATCAATATGTTATGTACTATATGAACCTTTGAACGCGAAGTTAAAGGCGCCTTTTCATGAATAATTAAAAGCAAATGGGCCACCATAATGCCGACTGATGGAGACTCAATTCTTGTACTCAAAGTTTTAAAGAAATAGGGTAGAGTTCTTATTCCTTTGTTTGAAAAAAGTTTTAACTGCATTGCTGGCACAATTATAATTTTGTATATATTTTGTGATGGTAACTAAAATCTTTCATAACTTCTTAATAACGTTCAACATTAGAACTAATATTAATTATGTTTGAAATTCGCTCACCGGGCGACCACTAGGTAATCTACTTTTAAATAAAAATAAAAATAATATATCCTCACGCCTTCCCACAAGGGTCCCCGAAGGGGTAGGCAGAGGTGTATAGGTAATACTCAAACACCCACTTTCCGCCAGAGTTATATTAGGTGCCAACGTGACAGATGGCGAGTCCATCGCCGTTACTCAAGCACGACTACATACGCCTTTGAATTTCTTCTCACACGTATGCAGGTTTCCTCTCGATGTTTTCCTTCACCGTAACTATTTTTAAATGGTTCGTTTTATTAGTATTGTTTGCATTGGAAGGTTGTTTTAAACATATGGTTTAAGAGCCGTGGTGGCAGAGTGGTTCTAGTAGTAGCCTGCGACACAGATCGCAAATTCGAATCCCGACTGTACCAATGAGTTTTTCTGAACTTAAGTACAGTGATTAGTCACACCACAAGCTTTACGCACTTTACGTATGAGGAGCAATTCAAAGGCGTATGTATATGTGCTTGAATAACGGCGACGGACTCGCCATCTGTCACGTTGGCACCTAAAATATATCTCTAGCGGAAAGTGGGTGTGTGGGTACTACCTATACATATGTAGGCTTACTCCTTCGGAGACCCTTATGGGAAGGCGTGAGATGTTGGTTTTTTTTAGTGTTACGTAATGTAGAATCAGTCATGTTTAAATTACACGTATCAATCCAACGTTGCTTAATTAATAGACACAATTGGACATTGAAACACAATTATTTCATTTTCCATTGGCTTGTTTTGTTTTAAAAACTAAATAAGATTAAAAAAAAGAAAATTTTCCTTATGCATTTTTTTTAAGTTATGACAACCGAACTGCCAGTATCAAATGAGGTACCTACCTGTGACACCACACATGCAAACTCTTCAAGTTCGTCAGTATTGAATGCTCAAACTCCAATTTTTTTATCACACGCAACTCAGTAGCATATTTAATATGTGAATGATAATGGACCACGCCTTTCAACAAAATGGGATATCGTGTTTCAATATAATGTCAGCTATTAACATAACATTTCTTGTGTGCAGAGATCTAATGCCCAACCGTAAGCATGGCAAGTGATTAGTATGAACAACAGAACAACCGGATCGTACTTCGTTTTCAATTAAAATTAAATGTACCAAGTCTAAAGACAGCTCACCGTTTCACGTATTCCCAAAACAGTAAAATTTCCTGCTCCAACCGATCACTCATTGTAAATTCACCACGAAAACCATAAAAGCTATAAGTAATGTTTCTGCTATTGCCTGTTTGCACATTACATTTTTTTTAACCAAGCCTTAGCCTCATATAAAGAATGTCCTGCCAGTAGCGGAAATTAATTGAATATCAAATAAATAAAATTCGAAATAGGAAGTTTTTTTGCTATAATCTCATTTAAGGCTTCACACGGTCACACGTTATCGGGTCCATGTGGCGACTACTTTGTCAGGTACTTTCGACTTTATTGTACATCAACCACGTGGTGGTTCAGGGCTAAATACAAATCGATTCTATTCATTTCAACCACTTTCAAGGAAATCGTGCATAGGTAAACAGTGTGAGGGAAAGCTTTCATAAGACTTGTAAACTAGGTAAATATGTTATTGCGTGCAAGAACTTTGGTTGCGATACAATTAAGACTAATAAAATAAAACAGCCTAAGTCCTTTAACTATATGATGAGGTACTGTATTCTGTATTTGTTGATTGTTTATTTAAATTTAAATAATTGAATATAGGTTATATTATATTATTTATTTAACTTCAAACTAAAATTGTCCCCTTTAATTTTGGCCAGCGCTATACGCCATATTCTGTGTAATAAACATGGGCTTTGTTAAAAAATGATTTAGGTATATATGTATATGAGTATGTAGAACTGGCCACAACTAAAATGAAGAAAACGAAAAAAAAATGTTTCTGTCAAAATTAATCAAGTTCACGTAATATTCATTTGTTCAATTAATCTCATAATGCAATCTTTAGGCGGATCTTAATTTATTGTGGTAAATTTAAAATGGCATTATTGAAACTTCCCTGTGACGTTCATTCTATGTTGTGTGCATCTTCACAGATAAATAGTTACGCCAGAGCTGTGGAGGAATTGGTAGGTATAATGTGTTAAGTTTAATACTAATAAACATTTGCTATATAGTTTGAACTAAAAATAAGTATTTTTTTAGGTATACAACTCGCTGGATGCTCGGTCTACATCTATTGCAATTCGTATCCACATCGACGAAAGTTCTATTCAAGTTGTGGACAATGGAGAAGGAATAAGAAAACGTGACTCTAACCTCCTCGGTCTAAGATATATGACGAGCAAATGTGTCGACGTAGCTACATTAAAATCTGAACCGGATAAATATGGATATCGCGGTGAATCATTAGCAAATATAATTCAAGTGTCCCAAACAGTAAAAATAATAGCAAGACATGAAAATAAAGAGGAGACTTGGTTGAAGGGTTTTGTAAATGGCAAGGAAAGGGAAAAGGTGGTACAAACCAAAACACGACCCTCTAAGGGTACAACTGTAAGTATAATTAAAACGTTAAACATTTCGTTTATCAACCGATTTCACGACGACTTTGAGCCGTAGTGGCTGAGTGGTACAAGTAGTTAACTGCAACACAAAGATTGCAAGTTCGAATTCCGACTTTTTGGATCTTAAGTACAGTGACTAGTCCAACCACAAGCTTTATCTGACTTAAATAATCCTACTAATATTATTAATTCGAAAGTTTGTTTGTTCCTCTTTCATTCAAAAGTTACTGAACGGGACTGACTGAAATTTGGCACAAAGGTAGAGAATATTACTACTTGGATGTGTTTTCTCTAGACAAAAAATCTATTAAATAATCTAGCAGTCAAACAGAATTTTACGCGGGTGAAACTGACCGAGTGTGAGTTCATCATCTCTAATCGTGCCCATTGAAAGTATTAAGGAAAAGTTCCAGGGTAGTATATACAAATAAAGTTCGTATTTGGAATTCGAGAACAGTCCTTCAGGACTGTTCTCGAATCGGAAATCGGTAAAATTTTTTGTTTGCAATGTCTTCATTAAACAGGTTGAAATAAAGGGATTCCTCCACAATCTTCACATTCAAAAGAAAGGAATGAACGCATTGAATGAAATGCAAAGCATTAAGAGCTTCTTGGAACGACTATCGCTAGCCCACAGTAATATATCAATAAGTTTGAGGGATGACTCAACCAACGAAATAGTTTTCAAGTTACATAAGCAAAGAGATGTGTTTCAAACGCTTTCATCTTTATTTGGTATTGAAAGAAATAATATTCAAGAGCTTAAAGTTGAAAAAGGATTTCATAGAGTAACTGGGCTTATTGGAAAAACGGATAGAAAAATTGGTAAACATTGGATATTTTTGAACGCAAAATTTGTACACAGTTGTAAGTTGCATAAAGTCCTCAACGAAAATTTTACGAAATATATGTGTACTGAACCAATCAAAAAGGTAAGTTTGGCGGCCGGTTTTGTACCTGTTTATTCTTTGGGTAGGACTAGTTATACTTTAAGTAAGACTTCTTCCTATTCTTCACTTCAGACACTTCTGCCTACCCTTACGGGAACCTTGCCGGGAGGCGTATATATATATACATATAGATAGTAAGAGTCTTCTAGGGGCACAAACTTTGGAACAGAAAAACTATATTTTTCTCGTATACGATAGTTTTGTTTTATTATAGAAAACATGGATATTTGTCAGCAATATTTACTATTGATGAAACGTCAATGCATAGATATTATTTCGTAAAAAGGTTAAATCTATGTTTTGTTTATACATTTTAAATATTAGAATTACATTCTTAATAGTATTTTTATGTAACCGTAAACAGCAAAGATTATATAACTGTAGGGAAATGCCTACCGCTTGTATTCGCAAATAGAATGGCATTTAAGAATACATACATATTTATACATACTAGAGATCTTCAGAAGAAGAAGAAAACTATTGTTGCACCGATTGAGTGCTCAATCAATTTGATCAATGAAAAAATAGTTTTAGATTTTTAAATCATGTTAGTAATGTCTTTGTATAAAGCTCACTTATAACGAACATAATTTATTTTACAGTATATGCGGGATGATTCGGAGTACGCGCTATTGAAGAGCAATATCCCATTTTATTTTATCTTCTTAACGTGTCCCTATTTTGATTATGAATTAAGTTGTACGGGAAAAAAAACAGTTTTAGAGTTTAAAAATTGGGAGCAAATTAAGAAATTATTGGAAAAACTAATCAAGTTTTATGTCGGTGATATCAACTTGAAAGAAGTTAAAAAACCTGATCCTGATGGAGTAAAAGAAGTAATTGAGACGAGAAATGAAGTGAAAAGAATTGTGGATAGAGTTTTTAATCTAAACTCAAATAACTTCAACATACCTCAAAGGGGTATCAAAGGTAAACCACTCCACTAATGTTACTTTAAGTGCACTCTTGGGTTCAATTTGCGGGCTCGGCATAATATGCTCTTTACAACCCACGTATTTTATCTATCAAACCATCGGACCATAACCGTCTTGTTACACTAATCTGCTTACTTCCATTTATCCAACAGGAAAAATTATCAAAAGAAAAAACAAGGGGAAGTCTACACATATCCCCAAAATATGTCTCTCCAAAATCGTTCCTCCGAAGCAATTGACCTTGCAATCAGTAAATCATGCATTAAGCCCGAATATACGGATACAATTAAACAATGATAATATTAGTAATGATTTCAATAAAATGAAGGATACTAGAGTACAAAAGAAAAATATTATCTCTCCAAATACCGAAGTAAAAGCAAATAAAGCAAGAGACATATCAAATAAACCAGAAGCTAGAAACGAATTATGTGCAGAAGTCTTGGAACAAAATGCACCGATTCATAAGTATCCTAGACGTGCATTAAAATCAAAGCAAATAACTGAAACCAAAAAAAGAAAAAGTTATAATCAATATGAGTATATCCACAATAGTGTCATGAGAAAGTTTATCAATCCTACAGCTAGTTTCAAAAGAAGATATAAAATTATTACAAGGGAAGCCGAAGATGCTTTAAATAATGGACACATGAATATACGGAAATTCTACGAGGCAGTTTGGAAGAAAGGTGGAATTTCACGGAGTCGTTATAGTAGTCGTGTAAAGAGTAATGAAAAAAATTATAAGATCAACGATGCACAAAATCATAATTTACTTATACCCTCAAAGTTTGAAAGGCGGAATGTTGACAAACATGTTTGGGGGCTTGTTAGAGATAAGGGAATTAAAACAACATACGACCTTATACATACAATATTACCAAGTCAAAGAGATTTTTCATCGGATCTTAGAAATAACGTGGACGCTGTGAATTTGATTAAGGAACGTCAGCAGTTTAAAACCCCTCATAAAAAAAAACTCAAGCCTAAAATCCAATGTATATCACAGTTTACATTTGAGAGTCACAATTATAATACAGACATAACTTTGGCAAATAAAAGAAATGCGTACAATTACAATAAAAATTTACGTAACGCACATTTCATCACAAAACAATCGAGGGATAATTTTGACAAGCCGATAAAACAAGGATATTCGAAAGCATTCGGTGTGTATCGGAATGGCGCCAAAATCTACAATAATTTTGAAGAAACTTCATACACCATTGAAGTTACTCAAAATAATCAAGATTCATTCAAAGTCCCAAGTAATCATTTAAGCGTAATAAACGAGTGCAATGAAAGGTCAATACTACATACAAATATCAATTTGGAAAATATCAATACGTATACAATTTTATCAACACAGAAATCAATGAATATTTTGACAGAGTTTACTAATTCTAATATGGAAAAACATTACGATAATTGTAATAACACTTATTACAAAATAAAATCTTCATGTGAAAGTAACAGTATTATTGAAGACGTAAATTATGAAAGGGATGTCATTTTCTTTTCCAAATCCCAATCCTACAAGTCAAACGATAAAGCTTTAGATCCTCTTAACATCGTTGAGACTATATTAACTAATGATGAAAGTAACCTAAGTAAGAAAAGTAATGATAAATCAATTATATTTTTAAGCGAAAAGCTAAGTAATTTAAGCAAAGCAAGCAATCCTAAACATAAAAACCATAAGGAAAATGAATTGCTTAGTACTGGGATAGTGTCATACCATTTTGAGCCGTCAGACACTTGTAAAGCTATAGAAACAGTTATTAATAAAAATGTTGCTGGAGATAAAAATATACTCGATAACGCTGATCAATCACACATAAAATGGCAAAACAGTCCAACAAATACATTATATCCGATGTTGAGAGAAAACGAATTAAATGTTGAAGAAATAACTGTAGAGGATAATCATTTTCACAAACAATCACTACTAGGGGCCAAACATAACGTGCTCACTGATGATATATCCGATGAAAGATATTTTTATTTGAAAAATAGGCCACGGTTTTTGCCAAAAGGTATTTATTGACATCCAATAACACATATTACAAATATTGCTACTTCATTTATGAAAGCTGAACCGATTGATATTTTCATATACATTTTAGGTATGTCTCAAATATTTGTCAACTGCAATTCAAAAAGCGTATGTGACTATAATCTTGATGAAGATTATTTCGACGAGGCAAGTACTATGCAAAATATATAAAAATATTTTATGTACAACCCAAGAATAATTTATTAATTTTTGAAACCGCATTTCAGTCAATGTACAACGATTTTGCAAGAAAAGTCCAAATAAACTCTGAATTATTTGAACCAAGGATTGGGCATATGAATAATTTCACAACAAAAGACATTGAAAAAGTTAGTAATAAACTAAAAAAGGATAACGCATCTTTAATATTCAATGGACAGTCACTGAAAGACGCTACAGTATGTATTATATTTCGCTTATAAATAAAATAAAATAATGTAACATACCACGACTGTATCTGTTGTTTCTAAAGTATGCGACTTTACTCGCGAGGCTACTCAAATATTTTTACTACTTAGGATGATACCCCTCCCTGGTATATCGCTTAATACTTAACAGTGCTTTTACCCTTATAATTCAGATACTCGGACAAGTTGACGAAAAATTCATAGCAGCTGTGATGAAAGGTAAAAGAAATGATATCGGCGAACTATCAAATTTCTTGATTCTGTTCGATCAACATGCCGTTCACGAAAGAATTCAATTGGAGAGGAACTTATCAGGTATTTTTTAATACACCACTCACACATATAACGGAACTGTGCTTTGACTACGATTCGATCTCTTTTGAGGAAAGGATTAAATCTCGTTTTTAGTTTTGGAGTTTGCAGTGTGGTTTATAATTGCAAAAAAGGTGCTAATGCATGCATAGATTGCTACAGGATTTAGTTCATAAATTTGATTAAATATATAATGACTTTTATAGAATACATTGATGGTCACCAGTGGAAGAGTGCACCAGTTGACGAAATATCTCTTAAATTATCAAACGATGATATTGTATACTTACATAATTTCAAAGCTAAGTTTGCTCAACTTGGTCTACAGTGGACTATTATAAATAACATAGAAGTATCAATAACTGCAATACCTGCAGCTATACTTGGAAAAAAGGCCAGACAGGTAGATATCCATATTCGGAGATGACAGCGGTAAATATAGTGTCATCCACGAAGACGCGCCCTACCAATTTCTAGTCGACGGGTCCCGGGATGCGGGGAGTATGTCCCGAGTTTATTAATTGTAGTGTGCGTGTGCACTCGTAGGTAAATTGAGTGTGTACCGATATAACTCCAACATTAGTGGAGAGTTGCACACTTATACTATAAACTATAAGGAAGAATAGTGGGGCTCGTCTTCGTGGATGTATATATACTATTATTTTAACTATGATGACAAATTCCAGGTAGACAAAATCATGTTAGCGGTGAAGAATTTAATAGCGGAAGCACTAAACATATTAAAGTTGCAGAAAGGCTGTCTTTCTCTGTACCCAAAAACAATTATGGATCTTGTGTTTAGTGAGGTAAGATTATATTGTATCATTAAAACACACATTTCATATTATTTAGTTTCAGGAATTCAATATTCTAATGTACAATACGAATTTCGAGCCCTCCGTATCCAAAATTGTCACAGTCTTGCCTATATTGTAAAGACAGCACGGGATTAAGCTAAGCTATTGAGATTGAGCTAAGCTTTAGGCTGATATTATAAGTATTTAGTATTTGCTCATGATATAATGATATAAATAACTATTTTAGGCCCGATTCGTTTATAGAAATAATTCAAATAAAATTAAATATTGCTTAAATACATGTTTAAACCACCTATCGTTTTGGGCTTGCCAAAATAGGTCTTTAAATAAAAAAAGCACATCGTTAATCCTTTAAATGGAAAGCCAAATTAAGCCGCAATTAATACATATATTGGCATAACAGGCATGTAGGTACGCAATTAAGTTCGGTGATAAACTTTCTCTGAACAAGTGTTCGGAGCTGTTGAAGCAATTGTCGGAGTGCAAGACGCCATTTCAATGTGCTCACGGAAGACCCGCTATGGCTGTCCTAATAGAATATAAATACGAAGATCGTAAATATCAGGTATATATTTGTTAATTAATAACACGAGCGCTAGATAGCGCTCACGTTGTACTAAATAAGTGTATACTTCCTCCTTACCCTTGTCACTTGGTGTTTCAATTGTCTGTTTCCGTTCCTCTTTATGAAGTATGCTTCTGTAGTACCTATTGAATACCTCTATAATCTTATAACACATACAAACAATCCTTGTTTCCTGATGCAACTGAAGACTTTGGTTATTTTCTATTCAATCGTAGTCGAGGCGTAGGCGTAGCCACCTACGTCCGTATCTATAAGAATGTTAATATTATAGATACAGACGTACGTAGCTACGTCTTTATCTATCTTTCTAAAATCATGCTGTTTAATAAATACGTACTAATAAGCCACAAATATTTTTTCAGGTAAATATCGAGTATCTTCGTAATTTTAAGAAAAATAAAAAAATATTCTAATGATTTAATTTGTGACCTGCTCAAAGACAGTATTGTTAATTTGTTTTATTAGGAAATAAAAATTGTTTATGGTTTGAGTATTAAATATGGTTTATTGATAAAAATCGCACCACTTATTTAACGAATGTATAAAACTATTTTATTGTATAAGATAATTAGGCTTAAGTAAAATTTATGTCGAGGTTTACTGGGACTGGGAGTTAAGTATTGAGGTGTAGGTATATAACATGAAGAAACGTGAATCTCGTCGAATCATCTCGTGATGTGAAGATATTTTGAGGAAATATTGTTTTTTGTTTGTTTGCCACGATTTAACTAAAAAAATATTTCTCCATTAGAAAGCTACATCTTTACTAGTAGTAGCATAGATATTATAAGAATTTATAAGGATTGATTTTAAGTTTGTTTATATGATGAATAAAAATTATGTATTAGTTTTGCTTCTGGAACGTGCAATACACTGCTGCATACCTGTTGAATATTCCATATTTTAATAACTAAGAAATGATTATATAAATAAACAATTGTTAAATGTTATATTGCAAGGAAAAATATTATATTTTTTGATTTACTATAAATACTTGTATGATTTTAGCAAACAAACTTACGAATATGCCTCCGAATCCAGCCAATGTAAGGTGTTATTCTAGTGTGAACATCGGGGAATCCAACGGCGCAGGGGATACCCCAGGATACCAGCCCCACAAGTTTATTGTCCTTTATTAATGGACCGCCGGAATCGCCCTGAAATTGAGAAGATTTCATTGTTTTAGTAAAATAAATAATCTTCTTAATATATATAAATTACGTGTTACGTTGTTTGTCCGCGATGGACTCCTAAACTACTTAACCGATTTTAATAAAAATTGCACACCGTGTGCAGTTTGATCCAACTTGAAAGATAGGATAGTTTACATCTCAATTTATAGCCGCAATATTATTTTATTGCAAATTATTTCTCTATTACTTGACAGTCACAATAATCCTTTAGATCCTCTAAATGATTCTGCGATCGTGTTACGGGCAATCGAACTTTTTTGGGACAGCTAGTTAACTATAATGATAATAAAATAATAACGCCGATACCGTACAAGATAGGCAGAGACAGCGGCCCTTTCTAGACGTATGGAGCTTATGGGCTGGCAATATACCTACCTACCGATGTTTAAATTACATAGGTACTTACATGACAAGTGCCTTCGCCAATTTGCGTGAACGTGCAAAACATACTGTCTAGTACATCTTTAGAATAGCGCATCGCATACCGACACGTCTCTTGGTTGAATACTGGCAGCTCCAGCTTGTGCATTTGACGGCTGGACTCTCCATTGGGCTAGGAAAAGTTGCATGTGCTTTTTTTTGATTCACTAATGATAACGTGCTTAGGGATTAAGTTGTAATTTTTATAAGCATAAAGCTTACGCTCGTATCTTTAGGGTAGGTGATTAAGGCGAATGTATTATATCTACTACTATCTACTACTTTTCATTTATATTTAGGTACAATAGCATTTTCGTATTATATTAATTTCACGCGGTGAAACCGCGGGGATACAGGTAGTTAAACTTTGTGACAATCCTGTCATTCTTTTTGAGTCTAATGTCATCAAGCAGACAGACGATCAAGCAATAACTACATTTTTGTACACTTTTTTTTAATACCACATGGGTGGCAACAAGCATGCGGTCCGCCTTATGGTAAGCGGTTACCGCCGCCCATGGACGCTTGCAACACCAGGGGTATCCATCGCGCGCTGCCAACCCTGCAGGAATCTTTTCACTTACCAGTACTGCTCCAAATCCAGTGAGAATCACATTGTCTCCTTCGACCACCATACTGCCGTCAAGTTCTAATGCTCGGACGCGTTTCAGATCGAACGGTGCATTAACTGTTAACAATGCAATATCATTGCTTCGAGCAGAAGCATTGAAATCCTTGTAAATGATTATTGATACGGCATTATAGCTGATTCCTCCTGCGTCCAAATTTGTTGTGCCAACGATGACTTTGATGTACTGTGGATCGGCTCTGTAAATATTAATTAGGATCTATAGGTATACGTAGTCATGATAAGATAACTGGTTCAAAGCCCCGGTTGTCTGTAGCAATGAAATTATTGAAGTAAAGTGATTTATCGTGCCATGAGGGAAGGAGGAATAAATTACATATATACTTATATATAATATAATAATATATCCTCACGCCTTCCCACAAGGGTCCCCGAAGGGGTTGGCAGAGATGTATAGGTAATACCCACACACCCACTTTCCGCCAGAGGTATATTAGGTGCCAACGTGACAGATGGCGAGTCCATCGCCGTTACTCCAGCACGACTATACATACGCCTTTGAATTTCTTCTCAGACGTATGCAGGTTTCCTCGATGTTTTCCTTCACCGTAAAGCTCGTGGTGTGACTAATCACTGTACTTAAGTTCAGAAAAACTCATTGGTACAGTCGGGATTCGAACTTGCGACCTTTCCGTCGCAGGCAACTGCTCGAACCACTCGGCCACCACGGCTCATATATACTTAAAGCCGTATATAAAGCTGTGACTGACGGCTACAGAATCACCATGTGTCAAATTGTATCTTCGGTGAAAAGAATGTATTATTACACCTCACCCTAGGAACGCCATCAACTTATGGAAACACGTCATGATATAAGTCTTGAACATAGATCTTGTCTTGGTATTTTGCCTTTTACACAACATAATGTCAACAATTACTTTTGTTTTTCGAGCTTCGTAAAGTAGCTCACCTATTTGACTGCGGAGGCTACGTAGTTTCTCTAAGTTGAGTCATAACCGAAAATGATTAAATACTACGATTGACTTTCATCAAATCTGCAACTGCATTCTGTATAATATTAAGCGCGTCATCATTCTGATTTGAATTTATTCGTCATGGGGTATGTGCGTAGATATTCCCATCACATCATAATTGATAGATATCTATAAGGATTTTTTTGAAGAGATAGATATTACCTATCCAAGTTATTTGAAATACTCTACGTGTGTAGATATTTGTATAAGACCCTCCATAGAGCTCTATACCCTATAAAAACCTACAATACCTTTATAGACAAGAGATTAGTAATTGTTAGAGAGAGGGGCAATGATTTCCAATTCTAAATTTGTGTTGCAATTGTGCTGTGACACGCGAGGTTCTACGGGCGTTGCTAGCGTGTCGTGATTATTATCGAATTAAGGTTTGGATGCTATCTTCGAAAACATTTTTGAACAAACAAGAGCTGGAGAAGTAAGCTCTAACCTTTTTGTCATTTTTTAAAGTACTAACCCATGCACACAATGAGCGGCTGTCACGACATGCCTAGAGGACACTATAGCGCCCCCACAGACATGATGCCCCGTGGCATTTTGCAGCGAAGCATGGAACAAACCAAATTTTTCAGGTGCGTCATGGCCTCCTACTATTCGGCTAACAGTCCCTGAAACTACACAACTCTATAATAACACTCTCCTCACAATGTTAACGAATTATGGGTAGTCAAATACCTCCATTTATTAAAACTACGTCTAAAACAATGAGACATTTGAGAAACAAAAACCTATGCATTTTTCACTTTTTAATGTGCACTATGTACTGATTCCAACAATTGACTGGTGCAAAAATTCTTCACTCCTCAGAAATCACCTTCCGATAAAATTCTACATCAATAACAATAATTGGGCAATCGGAATGAATCAATCTCCGATTAATCGGTACCTAAGTATATCAGTTATAAGATCAAACAAATGAACGACGATGCTAGATATTAGCACATATACCTTCTGGGTAATTACGCATCTGCTGCTTAACTAAAACACTTCAAAGAGTACCGTTCAGTAGTAGTCTTTGAGAGTACCTACCGTCTACTGAGGTGTCTAAATAAGGCCCATATTTATTCACTGCGTAGTACACAATGTGTAGTACACAATAATGTAACCAAAAATCAAGAACCACGCTTAAAACATAAAACGCCGTGACGGCCGAGTGGAAAAATAGTCTTCTTCAAAATTAACAAAAATAAAAAATAAGAATATACCGAAGTAAAGTGATTGAAAGCAAGCTATTCGATACGCTGAAAGACAACTTCGTGAAGTTACTTTCATACGTTTGTGTAGAAATTCATAGGTGTATATATTGTCATGTGTGAGAATGGCGATGGATTCGTTATCTACCTCCATAGCACGTGAATATATCTCTAGTAACAAGAGCCTCTATGTGGAAACTACAACGAAACCGTGAAGATACATTATTAACATCACTATCCTGTAACATTACATAGAATGTGACTCAATGTAACAAAAAAAAAATATTTCTTATGAATTCAGTGCATGACTAGGATGTCACACCTCGGTTATCCTTATGTATTTCCGCCTTATCAATATCAAATGAAAGGATGGACGTCTGTCACGTCAATGGTATACCTATTACAATCTGATATCTTTATAAACTGTCGTGTATTTTATAAACGGTAGTTCATTTATAAATTTACATACATTATTTACCACGCAAAGTTCGCGGGGTAGGGCGTAGGGAGGAGAATACTGCCCCAGTTCTCTGTTGTAGACTTACAGACCTCTGTGGCATCCACATTCATCTCTGCATGCACGCTCGCCGGTTTCGAGTTTTGACGTTCCCATTCTTGTCTGGCCGATCGATATAGAGTACCTAAATCCATTCTTTTAGTAATCATACTTTATCTAAAATATATCCTCACGCCTTCCCACAAGGGTCCCCGAAGGGGTAGGCAGAGTATAAGTAGTACAGGCAGTATATAAGTAGTACCCACATACCCACTTTCCGCCAAAAATATATTTTTAAGTGCCAACGTGACAGATGGCGGGTATATTGCCGTTACTCCAGTACGAATATACATACGCCTTTGAATTGCTTCCCAGACGTATGCAGGTTTCCTCTAGATGTTTTCCTTCGTGGTGTGACTAATCACTGTACTGTTCAGAAAAACTCATTGGTACACTCGGGATTCGACCTTGCGATCTTTGTGTCGCAGGTAACTATTCGAATCACTCAGCACATACATATCATCACGCCAAGTCCCTAACGGGGTAGGCAGAGAGTATAGAGCGCCAGTTCTCTCTAGACTTACATACCTCTTTCGCTTCGTCCACATTCATCAGTCTCTTCATACATGCTCGTCGGTTTCGAGTACTAATTATATTCCTAATATTTTTATACCTAGATATGTATGTATACTAGTATGTTGAGAGACATCTCAAGTCCATAGGTTCTAAGTTTTCCTTAGTATTTACTAGGACCTTTGGTGTATATCTTTCAATCAGCTTAGATTACAATCGACGCATAAATCAAAGCTACTGTATTTTTTCCATTATATTTAATCATTGATATAAGATAACTGAGTAAAAAATTATAAATAGCGATAGCACTGGGCCCGCTGTTACGTGACGTGGTATTGCAAATAGATAGTAAGTGAGAAGTGCAAAAGAGACAATATATATGTATATGTTTATATCTTTACGCCTTCCCACAAAGGTTCCCCGAAGACGAAGACTGAGGTGAAGCACATAACCCTTTTTTTGCCTGAGACATATTTAAGTGTCAGCGTGATAGGTGGAGAGTCTATTGCAGTCCAAGCACTATATTCAATGACTGATTTTCTTCTTAAACTTAAAGCAGGTTTCCACTCGATGTTTTCGTTCGAAAGAGAAGTTGTAAAGCTAGTAGTTTCATTAATCAGCGAACATAGGTTCAATCAATCGCTCAATCCTTCCTGAACTATGATGATATGATTGCAAAAGCTATCGTACCACTTCGAATGGATATTCCTTACTTATAGCAAAAAACGATAGAATTGATATTATTTTCAATGTAAAGCACACTCTTGCATAGGCACGAGGAGTAAGTGCAAATTTCTTGCATTATTTTCTCTCTTGTGGACCATTATACGATAAATACGATTTTACGACATGAATACACATTTTAAGAGGTAGGGCATAACGGGGCTGTTTGGCACTCTTAGCACAAAAAATGAACTCATACCTATGCTCAAGCTTCTATCTCATTATGTATACTTTTTTATCCACATTCGAACATTTTCATGCACTTCCTTAAAATAAAATTATTCTTTTTACTAACACACAAATAAAACAAAGTAGCCAGTACTTAACAAACTATATTAGTAGGACTATATTCAACACATCTGGAGGGGTCAGTGGGGAAGTACTCTTGACACTTAGTCATCAGTCTCTTCAAGGCTTGTATGTACTTCCTTTGTGTTTCGTCATTCATGACGTGGGCCACGTTTTTGGAGAAGATTTTCTCACGTCCGGTACGAGCGTGGATGCCCACCATAGTGACACCTATAGGCCACGGCGCGTTACCGATCGCCATTTGTAAGTAGGCGTCACTTGCCTGAAAAATAAAAGTTAATTGTATTATTAACGTCAGTGCATTGATTTGTTAAAGATTCTACCTTCATAAATCATCAAAATTTAATATGAACAAGTACTTTGTCGATAATTAAATATCAAATCCATGGAACACTCAAGATGGTAAGATACTTGCAACATGTAAGAATATACTGATGAATGCGAATCAAGCGAAACGGATCACAAGTCGAGAGAAACGCGGAAGATTGATGTGTGGGTACAAACTACACACCTTTGCATACCCCTTCGGGGAGCCTTGCGGGAAGGCGTGAAGATATATAGATAGACGATAGATGGGATAATAATAGTAATACTTCTTACCAACTCAGAATCCAAATTAAGAGGTATTTAGTGTAAATTTAAAATGGGTTCCTCACATTATACTCTTTCGTAGTTAGGCTAGTAATGTGACAAATCACTGTCCTTCAGATCAGAAAAACACAAAAAGTACAAATCACTGGGATTCGAACCAGCGATCTTGACTTTTCAAGAGACTATAAAAAACATACCATTATATAATTCCTTTCCAGCAAATGTTTGCTAATCTCCATGAGACTGTCGCAAATGTCTTCAGGTAGATTTTTCTTTTTCAACTTCCTTGTGAGTGGTTTCAAGTATACTTGTGTTTGGGTGAACGTCGCTCGCGCCATTTTGTGCCTGGCCGATGTTTTCTCTGCAGCTGTTGCCGAGTTGAGTTGTTGTCCCCACAGTTTGAGCAAGAACTGAAAATAAAACATCACATAAGGTTTATATTAAATGTAAACAGAATATGAATTCCTTTGTTTGCGCTAGCAGTTATTAACCTAATAACTACGGGAGAAAGAGGCATCGTGATCGCCCATGGTTCGAGTATCATCTACAAAATCTAACTTGTAGGTTCAAACCCCAACGACTTAAATTCGTTTTTTCGGAGCCTAAGAGTACAGGGATCTACCACACCACGAGCTTCGGTGAGCGACAGGAAAACAGTACTGCATGGGGAACCTGCATAAGTCTGAGAAGAAATTCAATGTCGCATGTAAAGTCACCATTGGAAGACAGCAATGGGTTCGCCTACCACAATATATCACGTGGGCCCTTATGAGCGTGATATCACTGAGGCTCAATAGGATCGGTCACTGTATGGATATTTATTTGCCAATACAGAACAGTAGCCTGTTGGATGCCAAAGGTATAAAACTGAATGTTATAGATATAGAGCCATCAAAGCAGAATAAGAATTGTGTAAACAACTGCTTGATGGCATAGTATGTGAAATATCTACACAACCTGTAATAAAGTCATTATGACATTCATATCATGGTTTCTATCGCCAAGCCCCATAGTTTTCGCCATCTCCTGAATTGAGTCATATGTTACTGTGTCGTCTAATCTGTCTGCTTCTTCCTTCAGAGTCTTCTCAGACTCAGTCTGAAAATCAAAATTATAATAATTACGCAAGTGTCATATTTTCTTGTTATTATGGTAAGTTTGCTGGTGATTAGTTAACAACATTATATCTCCCAACAAAAGTGGGTGTCATTACCAGGAGGTAATATGTATATAACCTATATCCCTCTATACTCACCCTTTCTCGAAAGGCATGAATATATATTCTCACGCCTACCCAAAAGGGTAGGCAGAGGTGTATAGGTATATAGATAGTAGATTATATAGATAGATATATAGATAGTATATTATAGTAGATGTATACAGGTATATAGGTATGTATATAAGATTTTTCAAAATACAACTACTTGTATTTGCTTTTATCCATTTTGGAAGAGATTCGTTTCGAAAGACTTAATTTTAGATATTTATTTACGTACCTGTGTTCCTAATGCTAATATTTCATTTAAATATGCTTCATCTACTTTATCCATAGCTTCTTGGAAATCATTTCTCAGCCCCTGTAATAAAATATATAATTAATTATTATGTATTATTTGATAAGTGTAATTGATATCATCTAGCAATTTAAAGAAAGTTCATCAGGTTAAAGAACATACCAAAAGAGCCAATTCATAGCAATATGTATATTATCTTATACTAATATTATAAATGTGAATGTAAGTTTGTTTGTTACGCTTTCACATAAAAACTACTTAACCAATCATCATAAAACTTTGTACACATATTCTTGGACGTATTAGAAGTAACATGGGATACTTTTTATTGAAAAAAATAACATTTTTACGAAACATAAAAAAGCCATGCCGCCGAAGTCGTGGGCACAGCTAGTCTTATATAAAACTTTAATGCTACCTGCTTTGGCTTGCATTAAAGGTTTACTATATCATAAAGATTTAAATGGATACTAACCAGTATGAACTAACTCTTGTTTTTATGAATAGCTTTTTTTTGTTGAAAACTTTTTGTTGTTTTATATTTAAATGAATTCGCATAAATTGGGGAAATGTAATTCTAACACATACATGATTTTGAATATATTTTATTTACTGAACCAAACCTTTTTGATTAATTCACTCACCCTATTTGCCTCTGGCTCCTGTATCTCTATCCGACGCAGTCTCCTGAAAGATTGCACTTCGCTCTCACCATACAGCAATATGGGGTGGCCTCTTTCTCGTAACCTTTTAATAACTTCAGTTCTGGGCAGTAAAGCACTTTCTGATTGTTCACCTTCATTGTTATCTTCTGTTGTAGCTGGAATTAACATTTGCTAATTAACTCATTGAACATTTACCAAATCTTTAACAGAATTTAATAAGGGGTCTGTATGCTTAAAGAGTATGCTCTAGTTTCTCTGTGTATCCTGTGAGGGTATGAGCATGGTGAGTTGCAAAATAACATGTATGGTGTAAATTTTACTAATATGCTGTGCTAGGATTTCAATCCAGAAACATGACTGCTCTTATAAAATAAATAAATATAAAAAAAACTCTAACTTTGTCAGCCACATAGATTTAAATAATTAAATAAGTTAATTGCAACAGTTGTATCTAGTCTAGATGTACACAGTTGGAGCTATCTGATTAGGTAACCTGCACACAAAGATGATACAAATACATTTCTATAAAATAAGAAGTTGTCATGAATAGTATTCTTCAAAGAAACACCAGAAGCAGTAGGGATCCACATAAGGTTAAGAATCTAAAAGGTGGTCTTCTAATAGAATTAGAAGTCTACATGGACTGGAGTTCATATGGATGTGTGTTTGTCTCTTCTATGGTATTAATAGGTACATGTTACCTAGTAGAAAAAATTACATGCTATTACAGTACACTATTATGGCAACTACAGACTGTGTACTAGTAGCTGCCAACCATGGTTGGCAGTAAATTGTGTTTTTAGTAATAGGCTTTTATGCAATTTGTGTGCAAGTCATAAGCAAGGTACCAGTCTCAATTTTAAGTCCGGGTTTTTCCTCATCTTCTCTTATCTGGGGTCCATATTTCTTAAAGTACTCTTCCTGTTCCTTTGCTATTAAGTCCCCCCTCTTAAAGTACTTTTTGTTTTTAGATGGATCCTGAAATTAAAACAAATGTTTACTATTCAAAACGCTAAACAAGATTCATTGAGTTGCAGTATGGAATTACTTGCATGAAGAAATGTATTTAACTTACTAGAATATTCTTCTCTTCAAGGAGTTTGCGCTTTTTAGCAATTTCGGCTCTCAAAATATCCATCACGTTAACATAAAATTATATACATTTATTTAGGTAAATACACCACAAACAGAAGCACCTTTTGCCTCATTGACTACAGATAAAAAAAAATATCGACAAACCTAATTCTGTCATTTCGACAGCTAACTATCAGATATTTGGACAGATATTGTAATGTTATTATTGAGAAAATGAATATAGTAAACTATATAAATCAATATAGTAAACTTAAAAGTATTTAATAAGATACAAAAATAAATTAAGTATTATTTTCTTAACTTTCACTTGAAATTAAATAAATTACAATATTGTACTGTGTTATACATGTACACAGTGGGTGACAAGACAACAGAACTGACATGACAATTGACATACGCATAACCCCAATTCACACCAATCACCAAACACAACACCGCGAACGAAGGAAACAAAGATTACATTGTATACTGTGAAGAAAACTTATGTATTAGTTCTACTAAAATAATGTTAAACTTGTTGATATATAATAAGGGCAATAATTTTAATATAAAACATGATTCTAGAATATGTTATGAAGTTTCATTTGCAAGATTGTATTGCAATCTTGTCTGAAAAGGACACTCTCGGTTACTTCAGTATTAAAATCGAGTGAGTATATTAAAGCTAATTGAAGCAAATATTTTTATAATAAAAAAATCACGATGGGTTTAAGTTCTTGATTTCTATATGCACTTTATCAATAAATGTCCAATAACATCAAAAGAATTGTAATTTTTTGTTACAGCTTCTTAAAATTGTTTGAATCATATCCAGATGTTGGTGACAAAGTGCTGTGTGAAGCTGTAGAAAGTCTCCCTTTATGCAATAAGGACATAATAAAAGCTCAGCAAAACATTCTTGAATTTGATACATACAAAGATGAAGTTGGTAAACTTAAATATTGTTCATTAAAGCGCAATGTTCAAGCTAGGTTTTTTGGATTACCAGTCTGCCCTGAACTTCACCGGGCAGTATTTCCTAAGAATGTGGACTTGGGATGCTTTTTAAAAGTTACAGGTAATTTCCATTGCATTATTAAAGAAGAATGGAAAACATTAAATAAGCTAAACCAAAAATCTTAATAAATAATTATCCTAATGCTTTCCTATGTATGATTGTAGTATGTAGCCAGTACCCAATTGCCCACTTCCCACCAGAGAATGTGATAAATGGTGAGTTTCACTGTTTCTCAAGAACGCCTATAAATGAATCCCTTTGAATTTAATTTCTTCTCAAACAATACCAAAGGAAACTGGCATCAGTTTCCTTTGATTTTCCTTCACCATAAAACTTGTGGAGTGACTGATCACTGTACTTAAGTTCAGAAGAAAAACTCATTTGTACAGTCAGGATTCAAACTTGCAGTCTTTTTGTTGCAGGCAACTATTCGAACCACTTGGCCACCATGACTAATAGTAATAAGTAATTAATTTTAAATAATTTATTAGTTATATAAGAATAATGATTAAAGTAACACTTAAACTGACAAGCATGTATGAATGGACTGATGAATGTGGATGAAGTTAAAAACACTTTTAAGGCCAGAGGAGACACTATGTTTCCCATTCTATAATTTATGACAGTAAATAAATATGTTTATTTTGGTGGTACAGTTATATCTTCTATGATGATCATATCAGTTATTTACTTTCATATTATGCTAAATATGAATATTCTATGGAAAATTAAATAAAATAACCCTATCTTATTAGGTACAGTGGTAAGAGTGACTCAATCAAAGATGTTGGAATATCAAAGGAAGTATGTATGTATGAAGTGTAAACATGAGAATTGCATTGAGGCAGAGTTTGAAAACAGATACATACTAAGAGCACCTACTAAATGTAGAAATGAAGAGAGCAGATGCAAATGTTCTACATTCACTCAAGTTAATATGGTCTCAAGGGAATTTTGTAAAGACTATCAAGAAATAAAAATCCAGGTATATTTGAATGAAATTTAGTATGTTAATTTCTTATATGGAAAATGAGAAAAAGTCAGTATAAGCTTACCAAACTTACCCAACTTTCTTCATGGCCAGTAGTTGGATATAATATGACAATTGAAATAGCAAAGCTACCATCTTTATGGGGTATCCCATATAATTTTGACTCAGAGTAGTATTAATAACAGGCATTTACATTCAAGATGTTAAATTACCATGGTGTCATGCTAATTTACAAAAAAAAAAAAATTTCTTTGGGCTGTGATTACATTACATTTCATGGTTTGATTAGTTACTATAAAAAACTGAAGGAGCTCACTTTTTTATGTATACAAAATCAAATGTTTTCCTTATTAAATACTATCTATATATATAAAAATTGTTGTAGTTTTGCATGTTATATAATCCGCATCAAGGATTGTTTTTGTCTATGTTTTGCATCAGTCACATATCCACAGCGAAGCGTGGCAGGGTACAGCTAGTTTCATCTAAAATGGGTCTTGCATTAATCTCAGATTCTCTCCCTTCTCTTGATGTAGACATCAATCAAGTTCACACAAAAGAGTTTATTCTAATTGAAAACAAGTCTATAAAATGTACATATTTATTCCAGGAGCAAGTAAACAAACTGAGTATAGGCACCATACCAGGCTCAATGTGGGTCGTATTGGAGAATGACCTGGTGGACTGCTGTAAGCCTGGAGATGATGTAGTTATCTGGTAAGATAATCAGTTCTAGCGAGTAAATGTCATGGAACATACAATTATTATGGAAAAATGTTTTAGCGGCACGGTCCGTCGCAGATGGCGGCCCTCTGTTCAAACGAAGAAGTCAGAAGTGGAACTTGTACTTCAAGCCAATTATTTAGAAGTGTGTAATGCACGGCAATCTGAAGTCATAGCTACTGCTCCTGATGTTAAAGATTGCTTCAAGGAGTTTTGGTCCAAGTATGAACTTTGTCCACTAAAAGGAAGGGACCAGATTCTTAAGACAGTTTGTCCGCAAGTAAGTACTGTTCAATGATTGATATAACAGAAAACTAATAAATTATGGTATTCAATATCTATACATTACACATGAAAGCTTGTATGTTTATATACGAAAGGCACAATTATATATGACTGGAGCTATAGTACTTCTACAAGTAAAATTTCAGTCCAGCAAACTCTCTAAGATTTTTTTTTTTATTATTTATTTTTTCTCTAAGATTTTACTATGGAAATCAGAAAACTATAAACATAAATAGTTACAAAGTAATACATAGATTATACAAATATATTCCCTCTGCAGTTGGGATAACCTTTTGCTTTGCAGGCAAACAACTAGGATCACTGGACTCAAATAAGTATCTTAAAGAACCTATGAACCACAGTTGTGGTGGTGAATTTAATAATTTCTTATGATCAATTGAAACTATATATAGAAGCACCATTCTAATTTGTGACTTATTGATGCAGGTTTATGGTCTATATTCAGTAAAACTGGCAGTACTACTGACTGTAATCACAGGGTCCAACCATATAAAAGAGAATGAGACTGACAAGAAATCTCTCCAGGATGAGGGACATGCAATGCGTGTACGTGGGCAGTGCCATTTGTTGTTGGTGGGTGATCCAGGTACTTGATACCAATTGAGCTGGATTTTTTTTTTAGTTTGCTTGTATTTTCATATTAAAAAATATTATATGAACAAAAATATGTGAGTAAGCTTAACACTATTCTCTAGTCTAAATATATGTATTTACTAATAACTTACAACTTTTATTAACTTTCCCATAATTATCTCTGGCTAAAATAAACTACTATGGTAAAATAGGCCGTGGATGGAGTGAGAGAGAGAAAGAGACCTGGTGTCCTGAAATACCTACCTAGTTTATGCATCAGTCTTTCACAACGTAAGATATTATTATCCTTCCAATTGGCAATGTTCGATGAATTACGTGTTTTGTTCTGAAAGAACAATTTAATATCCCTATTAAAAGGGTGTTTGTAATTTTCAGGTACAGGAAAATCTCAGCTGTTGCGTGCTGGCGTAGACTTAACTGCGCGGTCCGTGTTCACGTCAGGAGCGGGTAGTACGCGAGCTGGTCTTACGTGTGCTGCTCTGAGGGTATTTATACAACAATTTGTGCTCATCAACTAAGGGAACATGTAAGAAATATTAAACAGTTGATAGAAAACGATTCCCGTCTAAATGTATGCAAGCTTGGTAATAGTGGTACTGATAAGTGCATACCAAAGTACATGTAAGGAATATGGCCAGACCAAATCAGTAGTATTAACATCAACCCAATATTACTGACATTTTTTATACCACAAGGGTGGCAAACAAGCATACGGTCCGCCTGATGGTAAACGGTTACCGCCGCCTGTGGACGTCTGCGGCGCGGCAGGAATCTTTTCACACCCATCTTGAAGAAATACATGTACATCATTGTAAATCGTATCGTAAAGTGTATGCAGTAGGCATTTTAACACGTTAATGCATTATTTTCTTGCTTATTGATCATAAACGCTAAAGAAGAGGCTAATATGTATTAACATTTTCTGTAGACATTTGTCGCTCGAAGTTTGAATTACGTGAACCCCTATACAACTATATTTGATGAACGTTTTACTATAGGAAGACGGCGAATGGCAGTTAGAAGCGGGTGCTCTAGTGTTGTCTGACGGCGGCGTGTGTTGCATCGACGAGATATCGCAGCTGAGGGAGCACGACCGTACCGCGATACACGAGGCGATGGAGCAACAGACACTATCCATTGCTAAGGTACTTAAAAGCATTTGAATTTGTACCTATATGTTTATTGGTTATTCGATTGTATTCGATTATCAGCAGACTTCCTCACGGGGTAGACAATGAGAGTAGAGCGACAGACTTAAGGAGCTGTTTCGCTTTATCTACATTCGTCGGTCTCTTCAAAAATGCGCGCGGTTTTCGACTACACTTAACGTACCCATCTTACGTTGCTTGATGGATTTGATCTAGATAGTTGGAGCGTTGTTTTACCTCTGTTTCATCTTCCAAACATACTTGTAGGTAATGATCTACTACACATATTGAAATTTTCTCATATTGCTACTACAAATATTGAAATCCTTTGTATTGTTTTTTAGTTATTTAGGAGATTCGTTTATTAAGTTGTGCAAGCAATCAGCATCAAGCTTAAAGCATCAAATACCGATATTAATTAATTTATTATTGGAACATTTTCTTTAATTGGACACGTAGGTATACCTACCGATTTAAAAATAATGTTCTATTTAGTGGAATCAAAATAAATGTATGGCTAACTACCTAATTTACTTTCCCCCAGGCCGGAATTGTATGTAAATTGAACACGCGCTGTGCTATCATAGCGGCTTGCAACCCGAAAGGACACTACGCAACGGACCAGACTCTTAGCGCGAATGTATCACTTGGCACCCCACTGTTAAGTAGGTAAATAACTTTTACAATTTTACAAATTAATTAAGCATCAATAACAGTGTAGGTATTCTTCGTATGTAAGTTTCCTAGCCGTGGTGGCCGAATGGTCCGAGTAGTAGCGTGCGACAAAGATCGCAAGTTCGAATCCCGATGAGTACTTTACCAATGAGTTTTTCTCTTTACTTAAGAGAACTTAAGTACAGGTATTAGTCACACCACGAGCTTTAGGGTGAAGGAAAAACATCGAGAGGAAACCTGCATGCATACGTCTGAGAAGCAAGAAAAAAGCGTATGTATAGTCGTGCTTGAGTAACGGCGATAAACTCGTCATCTGTTACGTTGGCAACTAAAATATATCTCTGGCGGAAAATGTGCGTGTGTGTGTGTGTGTGTGTGTGTGTGTGTGTTTTTAGGCCTTGAGATACTAATCGGCTGATAAGAGGCTATGATTGGTACACTAGTGAAATCTTTCGACTGTATCCACTATTAGAAGTTTATCGCGGCTCGCAGCGATCCTACTTATTTTCTTACATTACAGATTTGACTTGATATTTATATTGTTGGATTCAAAGCACAAAGCTTGGGATAAACTAGTATCATCATACATATTGTTTGGAGGATCAAATGCGCCGGATTTAAAAAACAAGTGGAGTCTTGAAAAGTTACAGGTAATTTTTCAGCTATTAATTTATTCACTATTCTCTAGCTCTCGAACTAGTAACGCTCTCAGCCGAAGTCCGAACAAAAAAGTCCAGAGGGCTCCTCTTAGTTGTGTTAGCACCTAAAAAATGCCTGGAGACCGGTATCACGCCATTTTTTGTTTAGGTAGCAAGCTATTTTAATCGAGCTCTTTTTTTTACAGATGTACATAAGCTTAGTCGGTCCGAGACAGATGGAGATGACAAGATCTGCAAACATTATATTGCAGTCTTATTACATGGCACAAAGAAAATCCGAGCATCGAGATCCATCCCGCACGACAGTCAGAATGTTAGACAGCCTTGTTCGGTAGGTACATACATACATATCATCACGTCGAGTCCCTAACGGGGTAGGGATAGAGTATAGAGCGCCAGTTCTCTCTAGACTTGCATACCTCATTCGGTAGGTAATTATAATAAAGGGAATGAAAACACGGAATACGTTACGGCCATCAGGTTTTGTGGTTTTTAAGAGAATATTTGTATGATGAATACAAATAGTACCCTTATTCTGGGACGCCCTATATATCTTAATATGTACAAATTAAGCCTCAAGTTGTTTGTCCGCGTTGGACTCCTAAACTACTTAACCGATTTCAATCAAATTTGCACACCATGTTCAGTTTGATCCAACTTGAAAGATAGGATAGCTTACTCAATTTCATAGCCGCAATAATATTTTATTGCAAATTATTTGTCTATTATTTGACAGTCACAATTATATGATAACTTTTTCACCCAAGCGAAGCTGGGCGGTACAGCTAGTTAACAAATGTATACATCAATCTATCTACTTAATTATGTATAATTTATTTCGGATGCGCCTACTTATAGTTCAAGCTTTGCTTATTTTGTGTATAGGTAAATTTATTGTCCCAAGATGTTGTATTGTAATTATGAACTATTAAAACATTTTGTTCTCAGGTTGGCCCAAGCGCATTGTCGCCTTATGTACCGCACGACTATACTTCCCATGGACGCTATCGTAGCCGTGTCCCTAGTCGATTTATCCATGCAAGATTGCACCTTAAGTGATACAGTTGATGCCTTACATTCGACATTTCAAAAATACCCAGACTTTGAGTACTTATGTACATCAAAGAAACTACTAACGAAGTTACATCTCCACGATATATGGCAAAAGGAACTCCTTTATTACGGGAGACTGATGCAAGTTGATTGCAGAACGTTAGAAAGTGATATTGATAATGGACGTTATCGATTATTTGCAAAATGCGACGATATTTTAGATGACAATGTACACCTCTCGTCGTCATTAGTGACCAGTTCTTATTTCAACGCTAACAAGAAAGATTCAGAAGACCTTAGTTTGAAAGGTGATAAAGAATATGAAACTGTAGAAAATCCAGTAACAAGAAAAGTAAATGAAAAATTGGCCAAAACTTTGAAGAAACACGCAAATTTAAACAAGGAAGACAAAAATCTACCTGCAGTTTTAGCTAAGAAAGTAACTAATAAACGGAAACGGAAACAAGTTACTGCTAATACATTTGCATTAAATGCTAAAATAGCTAAACAAAGTAAGACTTCGGCTAGAAGTGAAGCGAAAACTGCTAGTAGTGATAATGAAGGTTCTGATGCAATAGACATTATGAATGCTGTACCCAGTGTTAATGATATATTCACCGATTTAGGAATTAATTTTGAAATTGGAACTAACCATCTTAATCATGTTACAAACAATCATGCTCAAAGGAAATCTCAATTGGAAGCTGATACAACAATAATCAATAGTTGTAGTACACAAAATAACAGTATTAAAGAAATGGATAAACAAGGCAAGCCTTGTTCATCTAAAACAATTAGTAAATTAAAAGAATTTGAATGTATTAAAAAACATGACTATACAAAGTTCACAGATATTTCTATCAAAGAAGAGGAGAAATCAAACGATAATTTAACAGAAGTACTTGTTAAAGGTAAACAGAATAGTTCAAGTTCTTCAACAAATCAAAATACTTCTGCTCCAAGTTCACAAATATCAATATTCGAAAGTTCGGATTATGAAATCAATTTAGATTTTTAATCATAGTTAAAAGTAATATATTTTATTAAATAAATTGGTTTATTATTTGACATATTTTTACTGACAAAACAACATTAGCTATTTACAGGTAAAGTTAATTGCTTAAATCTATAAAGTTTAGTTTTCCGTTTGCTCTGTTGCTGCTTTGTGAGGGTCATCTTCATAATTTTCTATTAGTAAATTCTTGAACCTTCTAGCAGTTACGCTAATGGCTTCATCCTTTGAGACTACATTTAATATTTCTACTCTCGCCACATATAGGTGGTTCGGATTCTTGGGACTCACCATTTTTATGACATCAATTTCATCCCCCAATTTAACCTACCAAAAAAAAGTAATATGAGTATATGGAGTTCCTGCAGGGTCAGGAGCGTTCGAGTGACACCACTGGTGTTGCAAGTGTCCATAGACAGCAGTAGCCACTTACCATCAGGCGGACCACCTGCTTGTTAGCCCATGTGGTATAAAAAAAACATATGATTACCATTTTATCAAAGCACCATTACTCAAATATAAGACAAGTAGCACATTGATATATTATCAGGTAGTAAAAAATATTATTAAAGCCATTAAATTGATTATAAGGTTAGTAGGACAGTAGTATGTTTTGCCACAATTCAATAAAACTTAAAATAACTATATGTGAAATTTGTGTTAGTTAATACATTCATTTATAAAATATGAGTTATATTCAAAATAATCCCCACCAACTTTAACACAATTATTCTTTCCAATGTTGTGATTCCAAGTTATCAATTAAAATATGCATTTTTTCTCCCTTGGAAAGTTTAGGGACTTTAAATTGTCATGGCATTTACAGTATGCTACATTCTCTAAAAGGGATAAATCATAATTAAATTGATATAGGTGTAGATGATGACCTATTTCCAGCTCCCTATAGATTATCTAGAATAAATTATAGAATACTCACAGCTGCACTTTTTTTCATAATCTTCATGCCATTTACTCTAATTTTACTCTCATAAAACAGTACCTCGATTTTGCTGAAATAAATAATATTAGAATTTGATATGTAATACATACATAGCATCATGCAGTCCCACATGGGGTAAGCAAAGAGAGCAGAGTGCAAGTTCTCTCTAGACTCACTGCACACTTCTTTTGCTTCATCCACATTCATCAGTCTCTTCATACATCCTTGTTGGTTTTATTTTACTTTGTTATCTCTTTATTATCATTTAGTACATAGACATACATATCATCACGCCAAGTCCCTAACGGGGTAGGCAGAGAGTATAGAGTGCCAGTTCAGTCTAGACTTACATACCTCTTTCGCTTCGTCCACATTCATCAGTCTCTTCATACATGCTTGTTGGTTTCGAGTACTATTAACAATCCCGTCCTTGAGCGTCACAAGCGAAGATTTGATCCAGGTAGTTGGAACATGGCCTTCCTCTGCCTCTTCTTGCACACACTTTTGTCTTAAAACAATTAGATAGCTTATTTAATTAATCTTACTTTCTAGCAACTCCAAGTGCTAATTTCAATATTGCATCAGTTCTCATTGAGGTTGTTGAGAATTTGACAAGTTTTGAGTCCTTAGAAAGGGAGGAGTCATCATCAAATACATCCTCTTCGTCATCAGAGTCATTATACTTCTGTAATTAATTTATAGCTTTATTTTTAACTCTTTTCCCATAACATAGGTGCCTGTTCTAAATAACAAAGTTGATCTGGTCATATAATGATAAACAATTATGGATGTAATACTGCAAAATATTTGATTTATCTACCTTATTTACACTTTCTTATGTCCTCATGCCTTCCCACAAGGATCCCCGGAGGTGGAGGCAGAGGTGTATAGGTAATACACCCACTTTCCACCAGAGATATATTTTAGGTGCCAATGTGATAGATGTAGAGTCCATCACTGTTACTCAATGTACATACTTTGAATTTCTTCTCAAACATATGCAGGTTTCCTCTCAATGTTTTCCTTCACCATAAAGCTTGTGGTGTGATTGATCACTATAACTTATTTATTAAACAACATTTTCATGTTGTTTAATAAGTGTTCTGTGTCCCTTCTATTAAAGCTTAGAATAAAATTTTCTTATAGTGTATGTCCAATAAAAAATTTGCTTTGCTTGCTATCATGTTTTTTCTTTTGAATGGGTGAATTATTTGCATATATGATAGAGGAACACTGAATGAATACATACTCCCCACAAAGGTATGGAAATTATGATGTATGTATATTAATTCTATGAAATTGTACAAAATTTGCAAGTTTAAGTTTTTATTTATACTTCTTTTTAGGCAAATTTAAGCTTCCTAACACAGCTATAATTTAACTTAAAAGGTAGGTAGTTTAGGATTTTTTTTTATATATTTGACAAGACAAACAAATGGTTTGATTAGATTGATTCTAACTAAGTACATAGTTTAAACGAACCTTCTTATTAGACTTGTAACGGACTCTTATTATTGTATTATTTACTGGGCACAAGTTGACAAATGTTGAGGTTATGTTGATATTTTTGTTCACAATATTATGTAAGGGCCTTCTTAAAGCAGCTTCATGTCGACATGCCCTTAAGATAAATTGTGTATGAGGCAATCTTCTCCAAAAGGTCATGTTACACAATAGTGTGTAAAATATAATCCAGGTGTTCTAAACTGTGTAAGCTTTCAAATATTGATTAGATAGGTAACTACTACCTACGTACTTTACAACAATTCATGGAAAATGAAATGTCAAATCCAAATGTATGACATGTTTGACATGAACCGTCTAGTGACCTCTAGTGCTGCCAATGGATTCCACAGTAATTGATTTGGAAGATTTTGGTGTGTGTAGTCGACTAAGTTTACTATGCTTAGTCGACTATGTACCTAATATTTTGGTTTATTCAAAATCTGAAAACTTTAAATACCTATTGTATTTCAAGTTTCGCACTCGATATGTAATGAGGAACCAGAGGAATACCAATACAATAAATGTACTTGTAGTACATTTATTGTTGACTAGGTTATGCCCACGGCTTCGCCCGCGTGGAGTTCGAAAGAGTAGTTTTGGAAATTTTCCTGCTAGAATCGGTTTAGCCGCTATGCCGCGAAAGATCATCATACATTATAATATAAGAACTTTGAATTTTTCAGGATAAAAAAAGTAGAGTAAGTATGTTCTATTCCTAGGTATAAGCTATCACCATTTCAACTTTCAGCCAAACTGGTTCAGCCGTTTGGCCGTGAAAGAACCGCAAACATCCAAACTTTCACATTTATAATATTAGTAAGATAAGATAAGATGAAGTATCTTCTAGCAACATTCTCGCACGATATTGAAAAAACCTAATAAATTATTTTACGTAATATTTTTATTTTTTAATAGCCCTCTAATCCAATTTAATAAGAAAGTATTTGTCATGAAAATTTTTGTTTTTTTTTGTGAGACTGTTTTTGTTCCAAGGTAAGTAAATAAATAAAATATTAATATGTTAAATAATAATATGTAGAATTGATTACGAAGGTGCGCCGCGTGCTTGAACATGAAATAGTCTAAAATACAAATTGTTCTTGTTCACATGACATGGATAATTTGTGTTTAAAGCGTATAATATCTTATTCTTATATTTATCAAATATGACATATATTAGCGTTTAGTTAATTTTTTTAAGTATGAGCAGATTTTGTCAGCAACTTCGTCTAGCTAGACGAACAAAGAACAAAGAACAAAGACAAGTCATAATTTCTAAACATCCTCTAGCCTCTAGGTGAGTATAAATATTTAGTAGAATTCGTGTAATAACCTTTAGCCTACTCCTTTTTTTAAACGTATTTTCGTTTGTCATGAGGACTAATAACGAGGGAACCAATCAATGTTCCTATTTGAATTGATAATTACCACTGTTACAGTATACATTGTAATCTTTGATTACCACAAAGTATAACTTTAATAATCATCATATCCACGAGCGCCATCTGTATTCACCAGAATATTATATATGTGCCCGTGACTTCGTCCGCGTGGAAAAGTGACTTTGGGCAGCATTTTTTGGATATACATTTTGATTTTGATTTAGTTTGTACATGTTACGAAAAGCTTACCTCATTATATTATTGAAAAACCACATCTAAATCGGATAAGCCGTTTCTGAGATAAGCGTGCATAGACGCACAGACAAACAGATAAACAGACAAAAATTCTAACAATCAGTGTTTTGGATGCTATTTGCGTTGAAAAAGGTCCCTATCACATTTTTTCTCATATACCTTCCATGTACAGACAGTGATCCGTAACATTTTAATTATATGTATAGATGATTCTTTAAATTGGCATAACTTTTTAATTTCTTAACCGATTGACATGAAATAAACACTAAATGTTAAGTGAAGTTTACCACAATACATTACAAACCACATCTAAATCGGATAAGCCGTTTCTGAGATTAGCGTTTACATTAGCATTACATTTTTATTATATGTATAACTAGCCCTAGTCCTGACTAGACTAGTCTTCCTGAAATACGATCGCTGCGCCACCTATCAGGTCAAATTGTGATGTAAGCTATCCTATCGTTGGATTGGATCAAACTGAACATGGTGTGCAAATTTGATTGAAATCGGTTCAGTAGTTTACGAGTCCATCGCGGACAAACAACGTGATACGTAATTTATATATTTTACGAAGATATACAGTACAATCAATGATTGTCAAACTAGAAAATGGCAGGGATTATTTTATTCTTGCGAAGAAATAAAACCTGTTAGGTACATTGAGTAGGTAAGCTGTAATTTAAATGACAAAATGGTAAGTTTCCCAAAAATACATAGATGCTTGCAGGAAAAATATGGGTTCATGTTTCATCCAATATTAATGTAAAAACTAAACGTTAGGTTTTTGTTACTAAGCATTGTTTACTTTACAGCGTCGTCGCTTCTTTAGAACTATTATATATTTACTGGGGATAGGATATGGTCCTTTTGGAAATCATAATAATAACCGTTCACAGACTACCCGATGGCTGCGGTGAGAGTAAACACACCACTCCAGTTTGTTTACGACATTTGGTTCACATCAAACCGAAATTGATCGTTTACATAATATGTCAAGTTGTAACCAAATTTATGCTATGGTGCTTGCTTAGTCGATAGGTACCTAGTAAAGGTTCCACGAAGACGTTTGTATAATGTAATTCCATAAAAAGGCATCCTTTATTACATCATCCCATACCTATCTATATTATAAATTTGTGATTTTGATTGATTCTAACAATTTCTGGATAGTATTATGGGTTTCCCTGTTCGGTGCATGCGGATCGCTTACCACACGCCATATATGGTCTTGAGAAAAAGTATATTCCTAGCTGACCTGATAATGACACCTATGGATGGACCACTTATAACTGTTATCGCGATTTGTACGTTTACGTACCTATGGATA